>JALPCE010000099.1:0-73773 GCA_026538705.1 Aureobasidium sp. GC_Fusr_1 | reverse complement strand
AATGATGGGAAGAATATGATACCATGTTGCAGTCTCTATTCAAGCCTCAACTGTCGAAGATGGCTGCAATGCGGACATTGCAGGTTCTCTTGCTCTCATACTTTTCCTTTCTCATTAGCCCTGTTCAAGGCTTTCTGAACGCAACAGAAAATGCAAAGGCCTTGGTCATCGCCAACGACCGCCTATATGCCTCGGTCAACAAATTCACGGGCATTATGGACATACTCACCCTCGATGGCCAAAACCTGCTCGGCACAAAAGGGTACAATGAAGTTACTCCCGGGGGCAATGCCGCTGGTCAGAATGGCATAGGACCATATCTGGATTGCTACTGCGTGCCTTCTGGTTCTTATACTCCGGGCAAGTATGCGACGTTTACGCTGTCTAATAGCAGTGATTCTACTGGAGTGCCTTATGGTGGTGTGCTTATGTCTGAGGTGTATCCATCGACTGGCCAGGTGTTGGAGCAGTATTGGTTTTTGAGAGAGACCGAGACGGGGCTGCATACTTTTTCGCGTCTTGCTTACTATAACGAGACGAAGCCGTTCTTGAGGCATGTTGATGTTTGCGTTTCTGTCGTGCCCAATTCTTTACTGACACTCTAGAAGGAATCTGCAAGAGTTCAGAACACTGTTCAGACCAATCACGCCGTTGTGGACCCATTTGTCTACCAATGAGAAGATCAATGCACCCTTGCCTTCCTCCGATACTCTGAAGTACTCCAGGACTGTTCAGGATGCAACATGGTATCTTGGCAACTATACCGATGCACCATATGTCGAGGAGTTTGCCGACTACTTTACCAAGTATACCTTTTCGGACGAATGGAGAGACCACAAAGTTCATGGGATATATGGCGATGGTTCCAACAGCAAGGACGGCTCGACATTTGGTGCTTGGCTGGTGATGAACACGGTCGATACCTATTTTGGTGGTCCAACCCACTCTGACTTGACTGTCGATGGCATCGTTTATAACTACATCTGTAGGTCAGCATTAATGTTGGAGGTTGAGATTAAGCTTACCTTGTATGCAGCCTCGAACCACCACGGAGACAATGTCCCAAACATCACAACCGGCTTCGACAGAACATTTGGACCTCAATACTTCCACTTCAACAAAGGCTCCAACACAACCACTATGGCAGAGCTGCGTGCAGAAGCTGAGCAATTCGCATCTCCCACCTGGAACACCGCTTTCTATGACTCTATTGCTCATCTTGTGCCGAACTACATCCCCTCGACAGAGAGGTCGACTTGGAGAGGACGTATCGATCTGCCCAAAGGTGCCAAGCGTCCCATCGCCGTGCTTGCTCAGAACGGTGTGGACTTTCAAGATAACGTTCTAGACACCAAGGCATACCAGTATTGGGGCGATATTGACAGGAAAGGTAACATCGAGATCCCGATGGTCAAGCCGGGTACTTATCGTCTGACTGTGTATGCCGACGGTATCTTTGGCCAATACATCCAGGACAATATCGTGGTTGCATTGGATAAGGTTGCCACGACCAAAGCAAAGTGGCGAGAGGAATCTGCTGGTAAAGAGCTTTGGCGTATCGGCACCCCTGATCGCAGCAGCGGAGAGTACAGGCATGGTGACCAGCCTGACCCAAGCAAACCTCTGCATCCTCCAGAATACAGAATCTATTGGGCGAATTGGGACTTCCCAACTGATTACCCTGGTGGGGTCACATTCGAAGTCGGCAAAAGCGATGAGAGTAGAGACTTCAACTATGGTATGCTGTCCTGCTTTTGGCGTATCTCCATTCTGACACGGTCATAGTTCACTGGAGTGTCTTTGGTGGATATGCAAACTCGGTCAGGCCAGATCCATACTATGAGAACGTCAATAACTGGACTGTGTTATTCGACGCGAAGAAGAGCGACTTAAAGAAAGCGAAAGACGCAACACTCACCGTGAGTCATCATTTACCTGCAAAGATTAGCATGCTTACTGAGATTAAAAGATACAGCTAGCAGGTGCAAAGACAGCTGCCGGCAATACAGACAACTGGAACGCAACGCAGCTGTGGAACAACCTGCCGCTGACAGTGGTCATGAATGGGAACGAAATTGAGCCATGGGATATCCCGTACGTTGTCAATGCGAGACTGTATGGATTGTCGTACTGACTGCATCTAGTTGGAATCAGAGCAGCTCGTGCGCTACCAGATCTGCGGTGATATGCTATGCGTTGGCCCATAAATTCGAGTTTGACGCTAATCTCATAAAGGAAGGCCAGAACAAGATGATCTTGAGTTTGCCATTCAATGCGACAGATTACGAGAGCGCGGTTCTTCCAAGAAGCACATATGTCCAGTACGACAGCTTGCGATTGGAGGTCAAGTAGTCACGTTGGGCAGATGAACTATGTCAATCTCGTATATATGCACTCGTTCTGGAGAGAAGAATTACCTAGCCTGTGAATTAGCAGAGGTTCGCAGTGATCACGTCTCGTGGTTATGAGTCGCTGTGAGTGAGCCCCAGTCCACGATATCGGCGAACATCCCTTTGGGTCTGTTGTCTCTACGGACGTACATGGCGATCTATGCTTACAGAAATTGTTTTTTTTTTCTTTTTTCAAGGTGATCGCGATGGCAGACTCGTAACGACATGGAACTCTTTGGGTCGCTTCGGGGGACGACTTCGGTCAGGAGTGTGGACGATCTCTGTCACAGTCGTCGCAAACATGTTACGACTCAGGGCGGGGGGCGCCTGTTCCGCAAGTCATAGGATGCAGCGGAGGTAGATCTGTTTGATTCAGTTGCTGTGCAGAGCTCGGCAGGCACTGCACTGTCAGAAATGGATCTCCTTCGCCAAGGCCTGTGGCTGGGGTGGATCTTGTCGATCAAAATGTTGTCCGCCGATTCCTGCTCCTTCCCTTTTGGTCAACAGCCAGTTTTGAACAAATGCGACAACCCGCTCTCTGCCCATCGAAACACCATGTCTGACAAGGACAGGTATATGCACTTCAACGCACCCTTGAGTTGCTGCAGACAAAGGTCCGCACCGAGCCTTGATCAATCCGCTAGAGTCTCAACATTTTATTTGGAGCCACATGAAAGTCAAAACGCAATTGTTGACAGCAGATGAAGTTGAGAATGAACTATGCTAGCTGTATCAGATCTCACCGTCTACCCTGCAGTGCCTGACTATGGCATCGGATCTGCTTGTGTCAACGGCATGCTTACACGGGAGGCCCCCTATTCCTGCGTCCTTTGCGGGTTGTGCTCTCGACTTACAACCACAGAGCGGAGTTGACCTCCTGGAGGCACCAACAACAGTTTCGTGGAGTTTCGCTGCGAGGTTTGCCAAGAATTCGTCAGCATATCGGCAGAGATGCGGAGTGCACCTCCTGGTGGCTTGATGGCGTTTTGTGGCTTTTGATGGCTCGTAAGATGCATAAATTTATCGCCTGAGGGTTCACACCATGACTGAGGCAGAACATGCTATGTGCGACACTCCGGGCACATGCGACAAGCGTTACTCTGTCCTGTTTGATTGATACAACGTTTGGCAAGATCAGTGTCGAGTTGGCCGCATAGAGACAAGGCCATGCATTAAGTATCGAGTTGATCGACGGTGTCCTGCGGCAAGGGCTTGTGCCCGATCTAAAGCGCGCAGGGACGTTCGTGCATGGACATTGTCTGATCAACATGCACCAGCTCAGACGAATCCGCGTCTCCCTCGCAAGACCAGATCGAGATGTGTATCAATCCATGGGTCACAAGATGAGTGCGTCGTCTGTTTGGAGTATGCGGTAAGCAATAGCAGGGTCGATATAAAGACGGCGAAACAGCAGTTGCAAGCGTATCGACGGGTTTAGCTGATCTAATTCTGTCTAGAGATTGATTCGGTTTCGCTGTCTGGGGAGCCCCACTCGAGTGCATCCAAGGTTGCGACTTGCACTTTTCCTCAAGCCATCTACGATCCGTCTTTCGGAAGGCGCGACGGTGCAAGAAGGGAGAGCCGGGCGCAAGTTGCAACGGACCTCAGGTCTGTATTTGTAGCGTGCTTGACCGTTGGCTCGAGATATGCAGTGGGCTAGTGGCAAAGTGCCAAAGGCCTAGTCGTGGCTTTTGCAACCTTCTTTCCAAACATGCCTGCCCCGCCGAGTGCGGCTCGACTTCTTGTTCTTTCCTTTGGCCTTCTTTACAATCGTCGTCGCAGTGGTGCCTTGGGTGAAAAGCTGCATATCCATAGGGTCAGATTGGAGAGACCAAGCATCGTATGCGATTGACTGTGCAATGGCTTCTGCTTGCGGGAGGCCCAGCCTCCTCCTCCATCCTGCCTCCGATGACGATGCGTTGAGGGAGCGCGAAACGTACAAGTCTGTCGCTGCCAATTCGTCTTTTGTAGCCTTGCGACTGACCCCAATGCGACTCGTAGGTACTACCAGCCATTGCAAGACGTCCTCCAAGTCAGCCAAACGGCGTCAGTCTCTGGGCCTGGCTCGCAACCAGACCGCGCCTTGACAGCCTTCGCACAACTTGCAGCATTCCGTCTGCGAGCGCGTAGAACATTCGTATCCTTGATCGATCGCAAACACCAGTAACGAAGCCCCCGATATTGCTCAACTTCGCCCGCGCTGACCTGCACCAAGATATGTCCTCGCCGAGGCCACTAGAACGCTCAGTCTGGAGAAAAATACCGTCGATGATGACAAGGACAACCTGTGGATAGGTGCGACTGCCTTTGAGAGGCGAGCCACCCCATGCGAGTATGCTGCCGGGCTCCTTGTCGCTCCAGATTTGCTCGTTGCAGAAGACAAGGGAGATGTCGTAGTCTTCCCGGACCTATCTGAGCACGTCTTGTTCAAGGACCACGCTTTGGTCACTGAAGTTCCTCACGGTAAGCGAATCGTATTGCTCTGTCGGCCGTTGAGGCGTATACATAAAACGAGGTAATTAGCAAGGCTGACATCTCTCAGGTCGGTTTTACGCAGGAGTACCCATTATTTCACCAAACGGTTACAACATTGGAGTCTTTTGTGTTCTGGACGACAAACCCAGAGCTGAAGGCCTTAGCACGACCGAGATTGAGTTCATGAAGGACATGGCTGTGACTATCATGAACCACCTTGCGGTACAGTGCTGGTATCTGAACTGTTCTGTTCCATTTTCTAATCGTGAAACCAGATGGTCAGAGCGACAGCTGAACTCAACCGTTCTCAAAACATGGTCCAGGGACTAGGGCAATTCGTAGATGGTAAAGCCAGTATAAAGGACTGGTGGAAAGGCCTTCATCAAGACGAGCACGACCACTTACGATCACGAGCTGAAACAGAGCGTAGCGGTCGCACTGGTATCAGATCTTCGAACACATCTTCCAGGCATCTGCGGACAACTCCAACCTCTACCTATTCGCCTGATGTGAGCCCTGGGCCAGTCTTTGCGCTTGGGGCACAGGGAGATACACCTCGCGTTCCAATCTTTTCTCAGTCAACCACGCCATTGCAGGAATCTCAACATCCCTCAGAAGAGGCCGTGGTCGCCAACAAATTGCAAGAGGACTCCATAACTCCTGATATCAAGTCGACTTTCCAACGAGCTGCCGATATCATAAGAGAGTCTGTCGATGTCGATGGAGCTATTTTCCTTGACGCCTCTATTGGATCGTTCGCTGGACTTGTTGATGGATCCCAAACGCAGCAAGGCTCGATGACTCAATCTTCTGCTAGTGGCTCTTTCTATTCGGCCATGACTAGCGAAACTTCGCAAACGAACGACGAGAAACACTGTATTGTTCTAGGCAGCTCGTTGACCACATCCGGAAAACGAAGATCTTCTCACATGGTACCAAGCTTGCCTCTTTCTGTTAGCGAACGATTCCTTCAACGACTACTGGCCAAGTACCCCAAAGGAAAGATATGGAGCTACGACGATGAAGACATCTACGAGGACTCGGTTGATTCTCCTAGAACTGCCGATTTCGTCAACCGAAAGGGTGAGCGGTGGAGGGAAAGAAGAATGATTCGCACGCTCTTTCCTGGCGCGCGCAGTCTAGCTCTTGTGGGTATGTGGGATCCGCACCGCAGCAGATGGTTTGCAGGAAGCATACTCTGGACCTGTAATCCGACACGGATTCTATCGACCGACAGCGAACTCAACTACATGACCGCGTTTGGTCAATCAGTGATGTCCGAGATTGCCAGGATTGACGTCAAAATGGCGGATAGGGCGAAAGCGACGTTCATCAGCTCAATATCTCACGAGTTAAGGTGAGCACACTCGTTATCCGTTGCATCCCGAGATACTGACCTGATTGCAGAACTCCTTTACATGGAATCATGGGTAGCTCTGAGTGTCTTCAAGGTACGCCTCTGGACGCTTTCCAGTCCAGCTTAATCAACACTATCGAGACTTGTGGAAAAACTTTGCTCGATACCTTCGATAACTTGCTATCCTATGCGAAGATCAACAATCTCAGCAACACCAACTATCGGAGACCTTCTGTCTCTTCAACACGAAACGAATTACATCGAAATGGAGCCGAAACCGCGCAAAGTCCTGTGGACCTAAGCATACTGGTTGAAGAAGTGTTCGACACGGCCTTTGCAGGGCACGAATTTGTTCGCGTCACACCTCTAAAGACTGGAAACACTGCTCACAGAGTTGTACCTTCACACCCCACGAGGGGGCTTGAAGCACTCACTGTCCTTCTCGAATATGACACGACTTCGAATTGGGTGTTTACAACCCAAGCTGGTGGTTGGACTCGTATCATTCTAAACCTTGTCGGAAACAGCCTCAAGTACACCGACAGAGGCCGCGTTACGGTGCGGTTAGACTCTAAATCGCTACCAAGTCCCTTGTCCGAAGAAGACGTCGAAGTCATCCTTACAGTGACCGATACTGGAAAGGGTATGTCAGAAGACTTTCTGTCTCAGAGTGTCTTTTCTCCTTTCGTGCAAGAAGACCCCCTGTCACCCGGTACCGGATTAGGTCTCAGTATTGTCAAGCAAATCGTCACCAGTATGGGTGGGAGTGTGACCGTGAAGAGCAAGCAGGGCGAAGGAACTCAATTCTCTATTGCAGTGTGCATGACACGCGCCGACGCCTCTTCAGAACCAGGCAAGTCTTCCGCGACCTCTGACGTCGCTGGTATGCTACGAGGAAAGCGTATGAACATGTTCATACCAGAGGGTGAACATGACGAGGCCCTGTTCGTCGATCTCTGTAGCAGATGGTATGGTGTACCTGTTCGATGCACTTCAGAACCAGAGGAAGCGGACCTACACATCGTCCTGAAGAAACACACAAACGCACTGGTCAAGCAACTTGCTTTTAAACCTACAAGGCATAATCCTATCGGTACAAGCCCGGTCGTCGTGTTGTGTAAGGATATCGCTTCTGCGAACGCTCTTCAGTCTTCCAAGTCTATGGCCGCCATCAGCCCTTATATGGAGTACATAGTACAACCTTTGGCTCCAAACAAGGTTGCGAAGACACTAGCTCAGTGCCTGGAGCGTTCGAGTCGTCCAACAGCGGACAATGCAGTAACTCCTCCATTACCGCTTTCCCGAGCCACTAGCATTTCATCTCAACGCCCACGAGACCATCGAGCCAGCTCCACCATGTCACAAAACAGCACAAATTCCAATCCCGAGGTAGTACTCTACACACCGATGGAGGAGAAGACACAGGAAATGCTCATGATCAAGGTACGACAAAGCGTCGAGGCCAATCGACAAGCTGATGCACTTGAAGTTCAGAAGCAAGCTCTCATGCCTAGTGTCACATCTCCTGTTCCGGGCGTGTCAGTCTTGCTCGTTGATGATAACAACATCAACCTGAGCCTGTTGGCTACTTTCATGAAGAAGCAACGACACGCTTACGACACCGCCACCAATGGTCTTGAAGCCTTACAAGCTTATCAAGCTCATATCGATCCGACGCGTCTTCCAAAAGATAGCGATAATTCACTGCTTCTGCAAAATCAGCCCGAATTGACGGCGCAGTCCTTCGATTTCGTCCTCATGGACATCAACATGCCGCAGATGGACGTCAGTATTCACCTTTGTATTCGTGTTTTAAACTTGAGCTAACCAGTATCTCCAGGGTCTCGAATCGACTCGCCGCATAAGAGCTTTCGAACGCGCAAAGGGCTTGCGACCTGCAGTCATTGTCGCCCTCACTGGCATGGCATCTGCCAGTGTACAGCAAGAAGCATTTGCAAGTGGCGTCGATCTCTTCTTGACGAAACCAGTTCGACTAAAAGAGCTCACGAAGATTTTTGAAGAACATCAGAGATAGCGAAGCTATTCGCGAGAAAAAAGACAGCAGCATACGTTTCAGACGAAAAAGCATGTACATAGAAATTAGGATATACAGGTTACGCGAGCAAAATGTTGCTTACAATTTAGTGCGAAGTTGAGCACATACGATGTACTTCCTTCCTTACAGGGTCGCTGTTGAGTTGTTGGATATTGTGACGACGAAGATCTATCATGCCTGCTGATTATCGGCTACTTCGCCTGACCACGACTAGGTCTCAGCAAAGCAAGTCGAAGCAAGCAGGGCACCTCGCTTGGTTATGTTGCACGCCCAATGGTGCATCCGGGGGGCTTGCCCATCTTGCTGCCAGACTCATTTCCAGTACATCATGCATTCGATACTCACGTCAACGACCTTCACCGATGCACTCAAGCTTCACTGACGCATTGGAACTTCTCTGCATATAGCAAGACAAGCTACTTCTTTGACCATCACCATCACCGTCACCGTCACTGTCACTCGACACCAGCAACGTCTACGCTTGTCTATTCGCCTGTGGCCTTTCATGTTGCCTATGCTGTCGCCTTGCGTGGCGCTTCACCCGATGCCTCCCGTGCATCGCTCGTGAATGACTCGGGTCTCGCGGTTCGTCCTCCTTCTTGCAGGCTATCCATATGCAGATCCGGGTCCCAGTGCCAGCAGATGAGTTGCTGCTCTCCCAAGACACATGTTATGGACAGCACTCGTTGAACGACAGTACAGTGTTTGTATGCAGCATTTGTTCCTTGGGGATAGTGCTGTCTGTGTGAGGTGTATGGTAACCCCTGTTGCGTTGGCAACCCCCTGGTCCTTGCACTCTTTCTCGAACTGATCGGCGTCCTTGCCGAAGTCGAGGAGACCTTCGACCGTGGTGTCCTCGCCGGCCTCGTTGGCGGCGCCCGCGATCTCGAATTCCACCTCGTGGTTTAGGGTTTAGGGCGATCAATCGATGCCAGACAGTTGTTTGGTGGGGGAAAGTCTTTTGCAGATCCAAAAAGGGGGTGTTGGTTTCCTAGAAGGAAGGTAGGGTTCAGGGGCGCCCGCGTCTTGCTCCTCTCACTCTCGTCCTCCCCGCAACGACAGACAACCAACAATGGTACTATCAAAATGCATGATCTTTTCCCGAGCAGCGTTGGGCACAGAGGGAGCTGTTAGGTAATGGGCTCTCAACGAATGCAACTCGGTCGACTAAACGTACTGTGCGTTCGGACAGTCGTGGCTATCCGCGTGACTGGCCTCAGCCCATTGAGAAGTGTCGTCAGGGGCTATACTGCAACAGTGTCCACAACTCGATTACCAAGACTCTCTCTGGCGAGTCTTGTACTTATTCTTCTGATCTCGTGACCGACTTCAACGTTGATCGTCTCAAGGCAGATTGGTTGAGCAACGGTAGCAAGGCCCTTACCTCGAGCTCCAAGCTTCTCTCCTCTCGCGCTGACTGTGGGCTGGCAGATGGCCTCGTGAAGTGCAACAATGAACGATAAATAAACGAGCGCTTTCCCCCGGGAGTCACCTCCTGCTCGAGTGGGACCAGGGACCTCGATCCTCCGTCTCCATACGGTGTATTGCTGCGGACGTAGCCTTTGGATGAGATACGTTTCTGCTGCAGAATAATCGATGTTGTCCTTGGTGACCGGTCCAACAGGTATCAATTTGATGTCTTTTGTTGAGGCCGGTTCGTGTTTCAATGACACATGAAGGTGTATCTGTCTTATGATGGAGAACTCGGCATGTGTCTCATCCAACACCAGTCCATGGTTTCTTTGCTCTATCTCGATATAGTTCTTGAGCTTCGGGGCATATTGGTGCACCCTGGTTGTCAGCCTTCATAGGCTTGAGAAGTGTCGGCAGAGTTTTTCCACATTTGAACCTCTTTGCTGGCTCTTCCTTGGTGGCAAACTGCTGGAAAAAGTCTGGACGCTCTGTTCTGATGCCCAGCAGGGCGCAGAAAGTATTCATGACAGTATCGGCCAGGTTGCGGTATTGGGGAGCCATACCTCTCAGTATATCTCCTGGCTGGTACATGGACAGAGTGGTCTTCTGCAACCCTACATCGAGGTAGCGTACTATGGCTGCCCATACAACGGAGTATCTGTCAGAGAAACAGTATGCATTACTCATCCGAGCTCGCGACCGTCAGCACCTCTTTCACGTTCATCTTGCCACATACGAGTCGGACACTGTAGTCCGAAATGGATAGGGGCCTCTCCTGGAACTTGAGACCGAGGTCGAGGTCCACGACTTGAGACGGGTGCGCTGCATCATAAGGCCGGATTTTGTTCTTGCTCCGCCATCGGAGGGAAGTTTTGACAAAGAACCTTTCGATCCAGGCCATGGCCATAGCCTCGTCGGAATGGCCAGCCAAACCCATTTTTGACAGTAGGTTGTAGATGCGGATGTTGTTTGGGTTCATGGTGTTCTTGTACTGGTCGAATTCGCTCTTGGAGTCCGCTGGAGGATGATGGAGAGCCATTGAGCCCGGTGATGCTAGCAGTCCTATCGTTCAATCGACGGTACACCAAGGAGATCTTAAATGGCTTGAACATCGTCCACGAAATCTGACCACAACTGGTCATCCTCTTCTGATCCAGCCGAAGCCCAGTCGTTCGCCGCCTTGCGATGGCTGGTGGCTGGGGTCTGCCTGCACGAAAAACCGGTTCGTTCGTGTCGATGGATGGGCTGCTCCTGGATGGGCTGCTCCTGAATGAACTGTGAATGCAGATCTCCAGGTGGTCGATCTCTTTGCTCGCGCAGTGATGGGGCGCTTGATTGCGTCGTGAGCTGCGGTGGCGGCGTCGATCAAGTCGAAATCGAAGCCTGGATCAGTGGCTTTGCCAATTGCATCGGTCGGTGATACGTAGCCGACACTGACTGCTTGAAGGTCACAGTGTGTGTCCTCGTGTACACCTTCGGGGCTTGAGCTCTGGTTGTCTGGATGTATACCAGCGTTTTTGATCGCTTGGGGCTCCTGTCTGTCGCTGTGTGATGTCCCGAAGACATTGGGTCTTGCTGATCGTCGGAATCTAGAATTGCCTTTCGCGGCCGCTTGCTAGGACTGTGGGACGGCATCGTCAAAATGTTGATAGGTCTTGATCGGGGTATGAGGAACGCATGGCAGAGGAGACAAGAGGTTTCCGGGCGCAGGAAGATAAGTTCAACTTGCGGATGCAAATGTTCAAGTGATTCTCAAGCTCCTGCTGGCAGCGGTGATTGGGCGATTGATGGAGTCGTTGGCCACAGTGGCAGCGTTCAACAAAGTGAGTCCTAGGCTGTGGTCAACATGTTCGTCGACCGAAGTGATCAGTGAGAAGCAGCTGATGCTGGCTGGTCGAAAGTTACCATCAGCTTGATCGATCACGCTCATGGAACATGATTTCTGAAGCGGGCTTACAGCCAACGATCATAGCAAACCAACGACGCCTTGTCTGGCAACTTGACAAATAGTCAAACGCTTTTGGGTGCCATAGAGAGCGTCTCTTCGCGATGATGGGTTTACAGCACTTTGCTGCAGCTCACGGCTGTATTCACTTGACCAAATCTCGTTCGCGAGAGTTTTGCCGAAGGATTCGATTGTTTGAGAAGCATCATGGCAAGTCAACGTATATATTGTCAAGAACCAGAACATCAAGCACGTACGGCCATAGTCAGCCGAAAACTGGGCATCCCGTCCGCTCTGCCATACATAAGCAGTTGAACGGCAGATTAGTACTGCGGTGGGTGACCACGTGGGAATCCCTGCTGCTGTACGTTTTGTTTTATAATGCTGTCGCCTAGAGATCTACGAATCGGGTGCAACGTGTGATTAGTCCGAAGAGTGTAGCAGATATATGCACGAGATGTTCTTGCCAGGGTGTCACGAACAGCATGCTTGACTTGGCAGTGACAGTCAAGATCTCGAATTAACAGAAAAAAGCATTGCGTAAGTTGTTTCAAGTGCCATCACACCAAGACGAGCAACCGGGATGGGAAGCTGGTGGCATTATCAACACTGGGCAAGTAGTGAATGATAGCCATTCTTGAGAGACTTAATATTTCTCACATGATGCGAGTGCCCTTGTCCATATCAACTCCAGTGGGCTAAGCCGGGTAGTCGCCAAACCCGACCGCACCACCTCGGGCAGCGAGTGTCCTGAACCATTGTCACTCCCTGGCCGAAAAGCCAATCATCAAAAGATGATAGGGCAGACAACCCAGATGTGCAGAGAAACATAACAAAGACAAGACAAGATCAAGCAGTGAACCGGGTGTGTTTGAAGAGTAGAAAGACGAAGCCAAGTGCAGTAACAGAAGCCATAGATAGAACAGACAAAATGTCAGAAAGGATTGTTTTCGATTGCGAGAGAAATACCTGGATATACAATGATTAAGAGGCCCAACAATATCGACTCTCAAAGGAACCTCTTATAGGGATAAGGGTCTATAAAAATACACAGTGTTTTGCAGGTTTGAGTAGTGTCCAAGGAGAGATTCAAACAAACAGACTCTCAATGGACACGCTCAGACTGAATCACCTATAGAAATGCACAATGTTTTGCCAATAGGAGCACATCCCGCTGAGATACAGCCTCTTGATTATTCTCAGTGGTCAAAGCCAGAACAGTCTAAACATTCTGCATTTCTATAGATGATTTAGTCTGAACGTGTCCATTGAGAGGAGCGATACCTTGCCCCTGGAGAGAACAGAAAAGCAGAAACCAGAATCAAGACAGTCACAAGAGTCACAAGGCACGAGGAGAAGAGACATGATTGAAAGGTAAAGAAATCTTCGTTACACTCATATCGAGTGACATTAAAGTAACATTGCATGGGTGCAGTTTTTCCGCTGCAAAACACATGCTTCATGATATCGAAAAGAGAAAAGACAACTTGAAGAAACCCATTGTTATCCCTCTACCAACGCCGGCTGTATAATGCTGAAGACGAAAGGTTGTGCTTGAGCGATATGCTTAGTCAACCTCCTCAACGGAAGGGCCGTCGTCGTGAGCAGGGGCGGCACCAGCGCCGCCGGGCATACCGCCGGGCATGCCACCCTCGGGAGCACCACCAGACTGCTGGTAGAATGCGGTCATCACTGGGTTAGCGACCGATTCAAGCTCCTTCTGCTGGGACTCGTACTCCTCCTTGGTGGCGGTGGTGTTGGAGTCGATCCACTCAACAGTCTCGTTGATCTTAGCCGAAAGCTTCTCCTTGTCATCGGCAGGGAGCTTCTCCTCAACCTTGGGGTCGGAGATGGTGTTCTTGAGAGAGTAGGCGTAGGACTCGAGGCCGTTCTTGGCGCCGATACGGGCGGCCTCAGCCTCATCCTCCTCCTTGTACTTCTCAGCCTCGGAGAGCATGCGCTCGATCTCCTCCTTGGAAAGACGGCCCTTGTCGTTGGTGATGACGATCTTGTTGGTCTTGCCGGTACCCTTCTCAAGGGCAGAGACGTTCATGATACCGTTGGCATCAACATCAAAGGTGACCTCGATCTGGGGGACACCACGAGGGGCAGGGGGAATGCCGGTAAGCTCGAACTTGCCGAGAAGGTTGTTGTCCTTGGTGCGGGCACGCTCACCCTCGAAGACCTGGATCAAGACACCGGGCTGGTTGTCAGAGAAGGTAGAGAAAGTCTCGGACTTCTTGGTGGGGATGGTGGTGTTGCGCTTGATGAGAGCAGTCATGACACCACCGGCGGTCTCAATACCGAGAGACAACGGGGCGACGTCGAGAAGAAGGATCTCGTTGGTGGACTTGGAAGAAGTGTCACCGGAAAGGATGGCGGCCTGAACGGCAGCACCGTAGGCAACAGCCTCATCGGGGTTGATGGACTTGTTGGGCTCCTTGCCACCGAAGAAGTCGGAGACCATCTTCTGGATCTTGGGGATACGGGTGGAACCACCGACGAGAACGATCTCGTTGACGGAAGACTTGTCGATCTTGGCGTCACGGAGAGTGCGCTCGACGGGCTCCATGGTGCCACGGAAGAGGTCCTGGCAAAGCTCCTCGAATCTGGCACGAGTGAGGGAAGTGTAGAAGTCGATACCCTCGAAGAGAGAGTCGATCTCGAGAGAGGTCTGAGCAGACGAAGAGAGGGTACGCTTGGCACGCTCGCAAGCAGTTCTCAGGCGGCGCAGAGCACGGGGGTTGGAGGTGAGGTCCTGTAAAATAGTTAGCATACCAGTCTTTTGACGAAAGTAGGATTGGAATCTGTCTCGCCTTCTTATGTTTACGTTTGAACTCGTTTACGAAGTGGTTAACGAGACGGTTGTCGAAGTCCTCACCACCCAAGTGAGTGTCACCGGCAGTAGACTTGACCTCGAAGATACCCTCCTCAATGGTGAGGAGCGAGACATCGAAGGTACCACCACCAAGATCGAAGATGAGGACGTTGCGCTCACCCTCAACCTTCTTGTCAAGACCGTAGGCAATGGCAGCGGCGGTGGGCTCGTTGATGATACGGAGGACGTTGAGACCAGCAATCAGACCGGCATCCTTGGTAGCCTGGCGCTGAGAGTCGTTGAAGTAGGCAGGGACAGTGACGACAGCGTTGTTGACGGTGCCACCAAGGTATGACTCGGCGGTCTCACGCATCTTGGTGAGGACCATGGAGGAGATCTCCTCAGGGGTGAAGGTCTTCTCCTCGCCCTTGAACTCGACCTGAACGATGGGCTTGCCAGCCTTGTCGATGACCTTGAAGGGGAAGTGCTTCATGTCGGCCTGGACCTCAGCATCGGCGAACTTGCGGCCAATGAGGCGCTTGGCGTCAAAGACGGTGTTGTGGGGGTTCATAGCGACCTGGTTCTTGGCCGAGTCACCGATCAGACGCTCTGAGTCGGTGAAGGCGACGAACGAGGGAGTGGTGCGGTTGCCCTGGTCGTTGGCGATAATCTCAATGCGGTCATCACGGTAGATACTGGAGAGAAAAGTCAGCAAGGGTGTCAAGGAAACAGGGGATGGAGCTTATACGAACCCGACACATGAGTAGGTGGTACCCAAGTCAATACCGATAGCAGGAGCCATGATGGATGTGTTGTGAACTGAAAAAAGAAGATGGGGTATCAAACAGAAGGCTTTTTGTTGACGATGTAAGAGATGTCGTCAGTCGTAAAGAAAAGTGCTTTTGATTGAGTGTGAGAGAAAGGAGTTGTGAGGTGAGGTGTGAGCAAGAGAAGTAAGTTTTATAAATGTGCGCCGTGGGCGGTTGTTGCGTTGCTTCGGACACGACCAGAATTTGCGGGTGGTTTCCATCCTCTTCTACATGTTTCCATGACTTGCCTCTGCCTTCTGGGACCCGTCTATGTCGCCACGTTCCGTCACTTTTCACTCAATTAATGTGTCTAGGTGGTTCGGGGACCTGCTTGCAGCTTCCGGCTACTTCGACAAGGTAATTGCCCTTTTTGACTCACTTTGCAGAGCACCTTCCTCACTTTTTGCGACTGCTTCAGTCTGCGCTTCGTCGCGGGGTGGTATCGAGAATGACGTTTCCAGATGGCCCGAGCGTTTATGCTTTCTAAATCATTCTGGGGCAGGGTTGCTTTGTTCCAGAGCCGTCAACAAGAAAATTCATGCTGAGGTTGAACGCACAATGACGGAGTGGCAAGCTCTGAAATCGACGTCTATCAGTTTAGCAGAACGGAGAAGCAAAGGCAGCAGTTCGTGTCAACGACAGGACGTTGAGTTGAGTAATCAGTGTAACACAATTGGAGTTTGCGCCTCTATGGACTTCTTGGTGGCAGAGGAGTTCGAACTTGGTGAGCTCTTTTAGCACGTTTGGTTGCTTTGGTTGCACTTCGAGCTCGCTTCTCCGTCAGCGAAGTTGCAGCAACGAGGAACCAGTATTTCAAGGCCGGAAAGCTTTTGGCTGTTAACAAAATTACAAATTTCAGTGCTCCCTTTTCGCTAAAGATGTCCTATGCGCCTATATCAAAACCCCTTTGCCTGCCTAGAGTGCGCCACAAATGCCAGGAACTCGAATGATCTGTCGTAGCCTCCCTAATCGCATGAGAAAAGCCAGGTATGGTGTTGACTGAAACGCTGAAACGTTTCGATCAGTCTGTTCAGGTTCTGCAATCCTCACAGCGCCAATCGAATATCTGTCTGTCAAGACCAATGCAAGCCATATGGAACTCGTTATGCGGGCAATGCTGTTTCGTCACTTAGTAACCCACACATAATCATGGGAAGATGAACTTACGATGTTCCTGCAAGTGATGACCTTGCGCGACCCCGAAGCTACTTTACCGCACACACAAGCATTTGGCGCATGGTGGACACCATCTTGCATCTGAACGTCGTCGTCATTAGTTCGACGACGTACGGCCGGAGATACCTCAGCGCCTGGCTCAGTGTCGCTGTCGTCAATCATAATCACATCTAGCCTGTTATGACTTTGCTGAGCAGTTGATGGTGGGACCTGACTAGCTCCAGCTGCAATCTCATCTTCGGCCATCGAGAGATTGTTGGGTTCTCCAGTGCTATCCGCGGTAGCCTCTTCTTCCTCTGCCACCAAGCCAAGACAATAATCAATGTAGTTCTTTGGAATCAATTTCCTGGCCTTTAGCTCGGCCAACTTGGTTTTGAGTTCCTGCAAAAGATGTGGCTGCCTCAACCGCACTGCAAACCTCCGAATGAACCGAACGATAAATTCGCAGACGTGTTTGTTCGCCAGGCTCGTTGCTTCTTCTTGCAAGCTGTCGTCGAAGAGTATCGCGAACTCTCTGGCTGCACCGGTGAGTTGGGGAAATCCTTCTACTCTGTGCTTGACGCGAAGCCATGAGTCGTCTGGCTCGGCGTCACTCTCACTGAGCATTTCTCCAGGCTCCACTTCTCGTTTGGACTCTGCGCGAAAGACAGTGACGTCTGGAATATCAGGAACCTCGTATCTCTCTCGCTTTCTTGGTTGCACCTCCCGAACCTCTTCAGGTGGTCCTCTCTTTGGCTGGCGATCCGATAGCGTCAACCTTGACTGTCCGTTAGCGGGCGGTGCTTTTTGTCGCGCAATCCCTTTCGACATGCAGCCAGGTTTGACGGTCTTGGGGAAGGTCTTGAGAGGCAGCTGTTTCCCGCTGGCCCAAGTGTTGTACCCACCTTCCAAGATGTATCTCTGCAGATCGAACGGAGTCGCTGGTTTGACCCAAGTGATCTCTCGCTCATCGCACACGTTGTCGCTAGCCCGTTCATATCTCGGTGCTGAAAGATCAATCTGGACCGTACGGATGATCGAATTAGAGTCCGTCGCTACTGGTTTATGTACCTTGAAGGTGAAATGGTCATGAAAGCTCAGATAATGGAAATGGAGTCTGTCAAATGTTGGATGAGGCAGACGGCCTGGACAGAAGACGCAACTGAATTGAGTAAAGGCGATAGTTCTCGACCCGAGCGAACCTCCCTCAAAGACATACGTGATGTAGCAAGTTTGTGTATTGCGCGTCGTTCTCGGTCGTCGGATTGCGTCCATGCTTTCGAGCGTTTGCATGATATGGTTGCACATGGCTAGCGGAGTCCCCCTCGACTTGATGACCGGAGTCCAGGTGACATCAGCTTTTAGAAGATGATCCACACTTTCGAAAGAGAGCGGCTTAGACTGGTCCTTGGGGTCATGCCGACATCGAAACAGGGTACGTCCGGCGGAAAGTGGTGAGGCAGAAAGCTGCGTCCAATACGCTCTTAGCTGAGCCTGTTCTGGATGTTCAATCGTGTCCGAGCCGGCTTTTGGATCCAATATAGAGAACAGCTGGGAGGCGTCTTCAGAATTAAAGCAGTCAATGACCAGACTGAGCGCAGCTTGATAGTGACGTTCTTTTCTCCACCTCTTGCCGCCGTTTGTGTTATGGTTTGCCAGTTGGCTGTTAAGCATCTGCTCTTCTGTGACAATGAAAGGCTTCATATTAATGGAGAGAGCCGTTTCGCCTTTGTCATCATTTACTTCGGTCAATTCAGCCAGATGCGAGTCGGTGTGTAGAATAATGTCACTTGTGTCGATGTCGGCATTGTGGATCTGGATGTTGCATTGTACATTGCATCTAAGTTGGAGATGGTCAGGGGCAGGAAGCCACTTCGGATTCGCAGATGGTTCGGGCTTGGCAGCCAGCTTCCCCATCTTCATAATGAGTTCACCATTGGAGGTATATCTTTTCTTGATGATACCTTTTGGATGAACTTTGAGTGTTTGCTGCATAGGTTTGGTAGCTTTGGACAGCAGATCCATGCTAGGGAGAGACCGTGGGAGCTCATTGTTAAAAAGCATATCTGTGGCTGTGGAGTCCGAGGTGGAGTCTGTCGAATGGTTGAGAACGTTTAGATTGTGTTCATGGTGATCGAGGACTTTTCGAAGGTTTCGTTGTAGGAAGACAGGCTGTCTCCGTGTGAAGACGTCGTATACCAGGTTTGATCCGCAGTATTTTCTGTAGTCGTCCACCGAGTTCATCTCTGCTGCAAGGCAAAGGCTGAGATTCGACTGTGTTGCAAGAATTGGAAATCTGGTATGGTGTCTTCAGTTGCATCGTATCGCGTGGTTGTTGTGAAGTCGAAGAGATGGTGAGAAACTTGGCCTTAGGCAGTGCACATGATGCGCTTCAGCGCGCGCATGCAAGGGATTGTGAAGTCTTGTTGTCGGCGGCTGTTTTGAAAAGTCGCACAGTTCAGTTCGTGGGGAAGGAAACAGCGATTACCGGTCATGGCAAGTGCGACTCTTCTGATGGAAGTGCAACAAGGGCGAGTGAAGAGGATGCAGAATGGTATGTCGAAAGAGAGAAAGAGACAATCTTGGTATATGTCGTTGAGATCAAGTGCGATTGAAGGTGTTGGTAGGGTTTCTTGTAGTGCCTAGGCAACCCGGCACTTTTCAGGACAGACGGAAGGCACTACCTACAGCCAAGTTACCTAACTAGGGAAGGGACGATCCGGTCGACAGCTACCAATCTTGCATACTGAATATTAAACCGACAGAGACAGTGAGCCCACCCTCGTGAGAGATCATTCTTGAAGAACCTGAGAATGGTCAAATAGTAACCTGCAGGAAGGAGGCTCAAGTTCAAAGGCGGTGACCCCACATGTCACCATGTGCCCGCCATCACAGCGACGTCAACCATCGTCAATGCATTATCATGTCGAGGCAAATTTATACAACTTCTCGACTTCAACAACCTAAGTCTGTCTTTCTTTGATCGCATACCCACCTCACCGAAACTGTACAGCTTACCAAACGACCTTGTTTATGCTATCGAGAGCACGAAGCCTGCGTCCAACGCCAGCACATACCCGCATCGCACTCATGGCAGCCCACATCACCACCAGTGGCCACCAGAACGCCCTGTACGACTCGACCAAGACCAACGAGAAGACGCATTCGATCAGAGACTTACCAAAGTCGAACAACTTCACCACCAACCTCCCGCCAGACCAGAACTTTCCTACTCCATCCAGTTCGCATGCTGCCGAGCGAAGAGAACTCGGCCCTCGCTTGGTCAAGGGAGCCCTCTACACCTACGTTCGCCCCGATCCACCCACAAAGTACGAAGTACTCGCTGTATCGCCTGCTGCACTCCAGACTCTCTCCATCGACCCATCATCAACAGACTCGCAAGACTTTCAAGATACAGTATCTGGCAACAAGATCCTGACATGGGACGAAGCAAAGGCTTCGGAATCAAACATGCTGCCAGAAGAACAACAACGACGAGAACAAATCTACCCCTGGGCACAATGTTACGGCGGTTATCAGTTCGGCCAATGGGCAGGCCAGCTGGGCGACGGCCGCGCTATTTCCTTGTTTGAGGCCACAAACCCCAACTCAGACGTACGATACGAGGTCCAACTCAAAGGTGCGGGCAAGACACCCTACAGTCGTTTCGCCGACGGCAAGGCTGTGCTACGAAGCAGTATCAGAGAGTTTGTCGTCAGTGAGAGTTTGCATGCTCTAGGTATCCCTTCGACTCGCGCATTGGCTTTGACTTTCACTCCCGAGGACAAGGCTTTGAGAGAGCGCATCGAGCCTGGCGCTATTGTCACACGTTTTGCTCAAAGTTGGCTACGCTTCGGTACTTTCGACCTTCTACGCTCTCGTGGCGACCGAGCACTCATCCGGAAGTTGGCCACCTATGTTGCCGAAGACGTCTTCGGTGGCTGGAAGAACCTCCCGGGTGCCTTGAAACCCGGCGAGATCACTGAGACGGCCATTGACCCAGAACGCGGCTTCGCAGACACCATCCTACAGGGCGAGAACGAACACGAAGAGAACCGCTTCACACGTCTATACCGCGAGATCGCCCGTCGAAATGCAAAGACAGTTGCGCACTGGCAAGCCTACGCATTCACGAACGGTGTGCTCAACACTGACAACACATCCATCTTTGGATTGTCCATCGACTTTGGCCCCTTCGCCTTCCTCGACAACTTTGACCCCAGCTACACACCCAACCACGACGATCACATGCTACGTTACAGCTACCGCAACCAACCTAGCATCATCTGGTGGAATTTAGTACGTTTAGGCGAGGCCTTTGGCGAGCTGATCGGTGCCGGAGCTCGATGCGACGACGATGAGTTCGTGAACGAAGGTGTCAGCAAGACTTGGGCAGACGAGCTGATCAAGCGCGCCGAAACGCTGATCGAGAAGACGGGCGAAGAGTTCCGCACAGTGTTCATGGCAGAGTACAAGCGTCTCATGTCAGCACGCCTCGGCCTCAAGCAATGCAAAGACTCCGACTTCGATGTTCTCTTCTCCGAGTTGCTGGACACACTTGAGGCACTGGAACTTGATTTCAACCACACTTTCCGCAGACTCAGCAATATCAACATATCAGAGATCGAGTCTGAGGAGCAAAGGAAGGAAGTCGCGGGTCGCTTCTTCCACAGCGAAGGTCTCGGTGGCACAGTAGGCACCAGCGAAGACGATGCCAGAGCTAGAATTGGCAAGTGGCTCGAGCAATGGCGCAACCGTGTCATCGAGGACTGGAGCGAAGGCAAGGACGCTGAGCGCCAAGAGGCCATGAAGAAGGTCAACCCCAAGGTAAGAAATCGCATCCGTGATTGCATGACAAAACAAAAGACTGACTTACATGTTCACAGTTCATTCCCAGATCATGGATCCTCGACGAGCTGATCGAAAGAGTCGAAAAGGGGGGCGAGCGCGAGATTCTTCAAGGTGTCATGAAGATGGCCCTCAATCCTTTCGAGGAATCATGGGGATGGAACAAGGAGGAGGAGGAAAGGTTCTGTGGTGATGTGCCTCACATCAAGCGTGCCATACAGTGCAGTTGCAGCTCTTGAGCTGGCGGACTTCCTAGATCGAATGAATTGTACGAGCCATATTACCACGCCATAGTCAAAATTCGAACTGCCGTCTAAACACAATTGTCATGATTTTCGGAATGTCGAGTGCCTTCTGTGACGCGATCGGTTGAGTTGAAGAATGTCACAGTGGAGACATGGGCAAGATAAACATCGTTGTATAACATGTTGACTTTGAGGTCTGCCCATAATCGTAGCCATTTCATCCGTCTCATTTTGTTCATTCGCAGAAAAAGGGGTATAAGAAAAGCTCACCAGACTGCCACCAACTAACCCATATTGACGCCTGTATACCATGCTCGCTGTTATGTGCATAATGCTGCTGCCATTCATTCACAGGCAGTCTTCATCAGAAAACAAAGCCTCCCCCTAATTTTCAAGTGGGGCCGACACACTACCTAACCATGTCGGTAACAAAGACAAGGAAAGAAACCGAAAGAAGAAGAAGAGAAAAGAGCCCAGGTCGAAGAATATGCCGAGGCTTCCGAAGAGTCGTCAAAGTCAACAAGGAAGGACGCAATCAGACCTGAGTCTTCTTGTCGAGGAAGAGGTGCAAGTGGTTGTCGCCATCGTATGGGTCCTTCTCCTTCCACTCCCAGCACAAGAACTTCCAGTTGAGCTCGGGACGCCAGAACAGTCCATAGCCGAGACCGCCTCCATCAGCTGTCAGAGCGCCAGTCTTGGGCATGCGGATACCGAAGACGCAGCGAGCGAAGCGCGAATGCAAGATGGCCATGGTACACATGACGCAGGGTTCATGGGTGAGGTAGATCTCGAGATCGACGCAAAGGTAGCCGTCAGGGATGAGGTTGTCCTTGTTAAAGGCCTTGCGTTCCATGGGCGTCAGAGGGTAGTCAAGCAAAGTCTTGTCAACGAACTTGGGAGCTCCAGGAGCGGGTGTGTGAGAAGGTCTGTTGATGTCCAGAGCAGCCATGTCCGGGTTGAGCTTTGTAGGGTCACGAGTAGCGCTGCGGACACGTTTGCGTGCGACCATGCCTATAGCTCGCATAACGGCGTGAGCCATAGGGTTCTGCTGACCAGCGACCTCATCCAGGCCTTGGTAGCGGCCATCTCCAGCGACGGCGATGACTTCAATAGGCTTTCCGGTAGGTCTTTCGATGATGACGCATCCAGCGCCGGCGCCGCAGCACTTGGCCTTTGTCTCTCCGGCGACTTTCTTGGCCATCTCCATGAGGCGAGGTACGTTGTTGTTAGAGAGAACTTCTTCCTCGGCGCGGCCGATGATGCTAGGGTGAGGGCCGAAGGGGTTGGTCTTGCGGTAGATGGTGGGCCAGTACTGTTGAGACCACAGTTCGGCTTGCTCTGCACTGGTGGGGGGCAGCAGAGGGAGGGTGACCTCTCTGAGGATGAGAGGGAAGCCATCGTCGACGAAGGGAGGGTTGGCAAGGAGGAGCTCAGTGAGGGCGTCTTCGCCGATGCAGCTGACGGGACTAACGATCAGGTGCAGCGTGGCCGGGACACTACCCCGACGTTTGTTGCGCGATGAGCGTGAGCGAGACGAGCCACGGGACGAGCCATCGGCGTGATGGTCGCTGCCACTTCTGCTGCGGCTGACGGCGACCGTCTCGGGGACGAGGTGGGTGGGCAGGAAGCGGGCCTTTGCAAAGCGGCGGATGTGCTGCAAGTCGATGGCATCGAGTTCAGGAACGTTGTCCTTGATGAGACTGGACAGAAGGGTCAGTGAGAGCAGGGACGAGGTGCAAACAAAGGCGAGCGTACCCCAGGACGGTGTTAGCAGCTCTGGATGGCAATTCTATAGTCCATGCTTGGACGGTGGCAGTCGAGGCACGAGCCTCTGCCTTTGTCTTCAGCAACCAGAGGCCGGGCTTGGAGGGTGGCATGTCGTTGTCGTCGATGAAGGAGGGTGATGGAGAGTTGCGATTGCGACCATCCAGGTCAGCGTGGGACGCAGCATCGGCGGGGCTGAAAGCAGGTCCAACACCCGGGGGTGCGGACCTTCCTCGTTGTTCTTCACTCATTGCATCGTCTGGAAACCGAAGAAGGCAGTCTCACATGTCGCGACTTCCCTCTCTACAATAATTTCTGGTGCACGGTTCATCGCTAGCGTGTCTTCCCCAGCTCGGATCGACCGCCCTTAACTCCGGCTGTCTGCATAACTCGATCCTTCTCCATACTGCCTTTTTGTGCAACGCGGTGTTGATCTGTTGTCACGCTGCTTTCCATTCTTTGTGTCTACACTTTTCTTCGCACTTGAATACCCTTCACCTGATGTCCAAAGTGAAGACTCGATTGACAGAGAAGACTGAGGATTTGACAAGAATTGCAAGCCCGTTTGCGATCCCCGCTGCCCAATCGAGCCAGAACACCAGCGCAAACAGGCAAGAAACATTGAAGCCTGACATTTCTTGAGACACGGAAGGAAACAGACATGGGCTTGGAAATGCTCCCGGACGAAGTCGTTCTTTCCCTGACCAACCAATGGCCATGCAGAGATTTGCAGATCAAGACTCTGTCCGCCCTCCTTTCTGTATGTAGGCCCATCGCAAACGCTCGTGTGTTTACTGATGTCGTTTAGCCTACGCTGAGCAGTTCGGGAACACTGATTGTACATGGTCCAGAGTCTTCTGGAAAAACAGGCCTCCTCAAATCTTACCTGGAGCACTCTGGCCTCAAGCATGCTTTTATTCCATGTTCCGAATGTATTACGAGCCGTCATTTCCTGGAGCGGACTGTGGCAGCCTGTGCTGAAGCGGTAGAAGTAGCGACCGACGTATCGCTAGATGGGATCATTCCCGCGAGGTGCGAGAATCTCAGCACTCTGACAAGCTCTCTAGAACGTCTTTTCGAAGGCATCGACAAGTTTGTGCTGGTTCTGGATGGCATCGATGAGCAAAGAGAGGCTCTTCCTACTCTATTGCCAACTCTCGCACGTTTGGGTCAACTAATTCCCTGCCTCAGCGTTGTCATGATCGTCACATTTCCTCATCCACGTCTCCTTCATCTTCCTGGTGCCCCACATATCTACTTTTCGCCTTACACTCGTGAACAAGCCATTCAGATCGCTTGCTGCCAACCTCAACAGATATTCAATGAGCCTCTATCACCGTCTGCCAACTATTCGGAAAAGCTTGCCGCCGAAGATGATGCATGGCTCTGGTCGCGGTTCTGCGCCGCTGTTTGGGATTCGTTGGCAAGCGGTGCAGCTCGAGATATTGTCACCTTCAAGTCCATCCTCGACAAACTCTGGCGTCCCTTCGTGCAACCCATCGTTGGCGGAACGTATGGTACTCGGGACTTCAGCAAACTCATGGTAGCACAACGCAAACTCTTCCAAGCGGAAAGCTGTCTACTGGATTCGGTCATCGATGAGCCTCAACAAGACACCAACATACTGACTGATGGTAGGTGAGATTTTCTACACTCTCGAGCACATTTGCTGACCCTGCTGCAGTCACTCACGATCTGCCCTACTACTCCAAATGGCTGCTCTGTGCTGCGTACCTTGCATCCTTCAATCCACCCCGTCAAGACAACGTCTACTTCATGAAAGCTGCAGAACGGAAACGACGCAGGAAAGGAGGCGGTGCCATCGCTGGCCGCGAGTCAAAGAACCGCAAGATCCCAAGGCATCTCCTCTCACCCAGCCCTTTCCCCCTCGACAGACTACTCGCCATCGTCCACGCTGTGCTACCGCATGACCTTACACCAACGATAGACATATACACTCAACTTGCAACGTTGTGTTCGTTAAGATTGTTGCTGAGGACGGCAGTCATTGGTGGTGATGTGCTTGAGCCAGGTGCTAAGTGGAAGGTCAACTTCGGCTGGGAGTACGCACTCAAGCTGGCTCGAAGCGTAGGCTTTGACATCACAGACCATGTAGCTGAATAGACGTCCTTGGCCAGTATGTATGACTCTATTTCCAGATTGTTCAGCGATCCTCCCAGGGTCAAAATAAACATGAAACCATGCTTTTCTCTTTCCCTCCCAGCAACGCGGCGGCCAGACGGGGCTGTTTTCTGTGTCTTCATTTCTCTGCTTTCTGTGTATGCTGTAAACGTGAAATATGCGATATAGCAGGGACATCGGCGATCTCATGTGAGATCAAGACTTCAGTACCCGAGGCTGATGGTCGGACAGGACTCGATATCGAAAAGTGAACGATGCAGACCCAAACCCCTGGATCTGGCGACTCCAGCCAATAATCGAATCCTTCTATTTGTCTCCCACCACCCACACTTCCCATGTTGACGATCTTTTAAGATCTTTCCCATTCTACCCTCTCACAACCACATCCTCTTGATTATCTCGCGTGTCCGCACTTTAGCGAGAATGCCTCCAGCAAACTCAGGCGCCCTGGTACACTCTTCCAGACCGTGTTGGGCAAGGAGTTCAAACAGAGCGGAGATATTGGTGCAGGCCATGTTCACTGGTGCTCTGGCCTACAGTTGAAGTGGGTGCCCAATATTACGACGTCCACCAAAGCCGCGTCTGGCCTTTTTGCCGAAAAGAAGCTGCAGGATGCCAGAGTCGAGCTGGTCAAAGATCTCTACAACTTGATCAGCGAAGAAGACTGGTCTGATATCCCAAAGGATGAAGTCGAGGTTAGCGGAATCACATGTATCTGCTCGTGACTGTGCTGATTACATCTGACCTAGGCCAGAATCGATGGTGTGCAGCGCCAACTAGACGTCGAGAACTCTCCCAAGAAACGCCAGCAACAAGGACACAAGAAGACAAACAAGGTCAAGAAGGTCAATGAAGCGGCCGATCAGGAGGAGTCTCCTAAAGTAGATGACTGGCTCGACTACAGCAGCCACATCGTTCGTAACTGCAGGTTCGATGTCGACAAGAGCAACAAGTTGAACGACAAGCAAAAGGCCAGAGTCAAGGCACTGATGACAGACTACGTGGCTAAAGAGCCTTCTGACTTCAAGAAACACAACCATGAACTAGCCACGCTTCTGGATAAGGCCTTTGTGGTTTCATTCGATGTCGAGATCTTGCACGACTACGCCAAGGCGAGAGAAGTCAACCTCGACCTCTTCGGCCTTCAGACTTTTACCAGGTTTGCAGCCTGGTGGGAGACGGTTGACGTAAGATCGCGCAGCCGTTCGCCTAGTCGTTCGCCTGGTGGTTTGCCTGGTCGTTTGCACGGTCTTTCGCGCAGTCGTTTGTCTGGTCGTGCACAGAGTCTCTCGGCCGGCGCCAACTCTACGCCCAGCAAGGCACCTTCTGGCAAGCACTTTATGTGGGAGGTCACGAACTTTGTGGCCTCTTTCTTCCAGGGAGACTGAGTAAGAACCCTCTCTGACACGCGAAGACTGTGTATTGAATGTTGAAATCCTAACCTAGTACAGGAACTGTTTGTACCAGCAAACATGCTCTTGACGTGGTACCTCAGTAATGTGACGCTCTATCGGTCATCATTATTGCTTTCCACGAGACCACTCAGCCAAAAAAAAAAAAAAAAATCAGCACAGGAGAAAGAGGAGAGCCAGGTACAGATAGAGAGCATTTTTCTGGATCGCTCCAGCTCAATAAGTCTTCGACCTGATCATTATTGCTGTCAGTCATGATATTCGAAGGAGGGGCAGTCTACTCGCTAGAGAGATAGGTTCGATACTTGTACACAGTAACCCAAACTCATTTCTCTCGCGTACCGTACTACCTTAAACGGTACCCATCGGGAAGCCCTTATTCATTGACCAAACTCAAACGGCAGGGCATACCTTCCCTCGGCTTTGCGGTCCCCAGCTGAATCTGATATGCCTTTTCACCAAACTGTTCTTGCACGCCACTCAAGCTACTCGGGTATCCCGAGCCATCATTCCTCAGCTTTTCCACTTCTGCAAATGCCTCTTTGAAATCGAACTTGCGTATCGTCATGGCCAGAGCCATTTTCAGTTCCAACATTGCAAGCTCTTGACCGATGCAGTTGCGAGAGCCCTTGGCGAATGCCATGAAGGCATCACGGTCTGCTGCACTCTTGGATGATGTTTCGTCGACCAGCCAGCGTTCTGGGCGGAAAGAGTGAACGTCTTCGCCCCAGATGCTTTTGTTCATCTGATGACCTAGATTGTGGCTCCAGAGCAACCAACCACCTGTAGGATAGCGTTCGCCGGTGTCGGGATTGGTGATGAAGAAACTGAGAAATGTAAGTGGTATGTACCATGTGATGTAGCTTACGAGTCTTTACTTACTCTTCAGCTCCGGCGCGGACAGTGTTTGCAGGAGGAAAGATCCTTAGTGTCTCCCGAACGACTGCGTCCCCGTATCTCATCTTGTTGAGCAGGTACGGATCGGCTTTGATCATATCGCCAGTCTTGCTCACATCCGTGCCAAATATATCCTCACATTCTTTTCGCAGCCGGTCGAGTGCCATTGGATGTTGACTGAGTTGGTAATGGCAGTAACATATAGATGAGCTACTCGTATCGTGGCCAGCAAAGATGAAAATCTTGATGTTTCGTAACGCAGCATCCTTGAACTTTGGATCGAGCTTTGAAGTGTTACTTACATTGTTTTCCTTGAGGTAAGTCTCGAGCGCCAGATCGATAACGTGTTTCTTCTTGCCTCTGGAGTTGCGCGACGCGAATCTTTCTTCGAGGATGTTACCAACGTATGTGTCCATCTGACGTAAGTTCCACCATTGTACGAACGGACGGAATATGTTGAAGATTTGTAGAGGTCTTTGTGTCCAAGCTGGTGACATTAGTTCTGATCGTTCCTTATATACAGGACTTACTCACGGACGATCTTCATCCATCTTACTTGACTCTCGAAGGCTGTGACAAGCGGGTGTTCCTCCAACTGAGAGTTGAAGTGGTCATCGCTGGCAACCATCAGCTCAATGCATCAGAGTATAGTGCGAAAGACGACTTACAGGACGATTCTACCAATGATATCTATTGTCAAACGAGTTGCATGATGTTCCATACGAAACAGCTCGTTATTGACAGCGTGCTTAAGGAGGATCTGAGCAAATGTAGCCACATCATCAACGATTGTAGGCATGATAGTCATGAGATGGGCGACTGAAAAGCCAGGGTTGAAAGCAGATCTCCACGTCTTCCATTGAGGGCCGTCACTCGTCAGCATGTCACCACCTCCGGTTATAACCGAAAGGGCTTCTCCAAGGACTTTCAGCGAATGTCAGCTTGCAAGGTATATCATAAAACGTCGGAAATAGGATACTTGGATGTTTGGGCATGGATCTCTGGGTGAGAAATTGACTACTGTATGATGGATGAGTTGCGACGCATAGCGGGACCGACAATGGCCATATATCGAGATAGAACAAATCCGGCAAGTTGTATCGATCTTTGACCATCATGGGTAGACTTTGGCCCGCGCAGCCTCGAGGAGAAGCTCGTGAGGCTTCGGCCATGGCTTTCAAGTGACCGAAAATTGGATGGTGAGGAGGACCTGGCTGGTGAGCAGGAGGTTAATTGAGAGGACTCGGAAATTGGTGGTCTTCATCTCCTTACGAGTGTGGCGGCATGTCGTCTCCAAACATAACCTTTGAAGAGAAAGCGGCCAAGCACAGTCAGCACGACGGCCAATACGGCCAAGGCAAGAGTATTCATGCTGAATACTGTTGTGATCTTCACGAAGTCGATCTGGAGGAATGCACACGCATGCGGGCAAGCAGATTCAAGTCTGTTGATGAGAGATTATATATACTCGAGCGGCAAGCATTGCATCCTTCGAGATGTGTGCAGCCCCTCATGCTTATGGCGCTTAAATGATACGTCATCTTACAGGATTGGCTGGATAGGAAGCAGAGATTGGAAAAGGCGAAGGAATATGGACGAGATGCATCAGGACACAGACATAGCATTTGCAAGGCGTACCGATGGAAGGTAACCAGACTGCTATCGACGTGTTTGCGGGGTGACGATCAGGGTGTGAAGAGGTCTGAGACTCGAGTAGACATGTGTTGGTAGACGAGGTCGAGGTTTTGTGTCTGGACATGTCCATGGAAAGAAAGTGCGGCCCAGGCCTGATGTTTCTACATCACGACAGACTCGAGAAGAGAAGAATCAAAAGATGTCGACGTTTTCGGTGGTGAGAGGTTGGGAGGCAGACCAAAACGTCGACGTCATGCCGAACTTCCCCAGACGCAACTCAGGCAGTGGCAGCTCTTGGGATCGAGACCGAGACGCGGCCAGAGCGAAACCTTTCCAATCCTTGCAACGCCTTCTATCACGACACATGGCCATGGAGTACGAACCGACCGCCGACGACGCGAATGTCGACCTCGCCGGCCCCGGCCTGCACGGCAAGCTGGAATGCCGTGTGACGGACCCGCAGAAGGAGAACGAGGGCACCCAGAACCCCTTCATCTCGTACCTCGTCACCACCGACACCGACTTCAAGTCCTTCGTCAACAACCACTCGGCCCTGCGCCGCCGCTTCACAGACTTTGTCTTCCTGCAAAAACACCTCGCGCGCGAGTACCCGCAATGTGCCGTCCCACCGCTGCCCGACAAGCACAAGATGGAGTATGTCCGCGGCGACCGCTTCGGCCCTGACTTCACCTCGCGCCGCGCACACGCCCTGAACCGCTTCCTGAACCGCCTCGCCCTACATCCCGTCCTCCGCCGCGCTGCTCTGCTCGCTCAGTTCCTCGAAAGCGACTCATGGAACTCAACCATGCGTTCCCGCGCCGCCCGCGGCATGAGCGCCGGCGAGGCTGTCGCACCTAGCGTGCTAGAAACATGGACAGACAGCTTCTTGAACGCCTTTGCCAAAGCCCACAAGACCGACCGCCGTTTCGTCGACGTCCGCGAACGTGCCGACAAGCTCGACGACGACCTCTCCACCGTGTCCAAATCCGTCTCCCGCCTGGCACGTCGCGAATCCGATCTCGAGGGTGACTACGCCGATCTAGCAACACAATTCCAGAAGCTCGCACAACTCGAACCAGGCGTGCAAAACGAGCTCACCAGCTTTGGCACCAGCATACAATCAAACTCACAGGCATGGAAAGACTTGCGCGAATACACCGACCAAGACTATCTCGGCAGTTTGCGCGACATGGAAGCTTACATTGCCTCGGTAAAAGCCCTCCTCAAGACGCGCGAGCAAAAACAACTCGACTTTGAAGGTCTATCCGAGTACCTCACCAAGGCTGCCAGCGAACGTGACCACCTGGCTTCAGGACCCAGCATGGGCGCCTCTGGCTTCATCCGGGCCAAGATCGAAGACGTGCGCGGTGTAGACCACGAAACGGCACGTAAAGAGCGTGTCCGCAAACTCGAGCTCCAGATCGAACGCCTGCAGAACGAAGTCGAGGCTGCCAAGAAGACGAGCGAGGCCTTTGACATTGAAGTCGTCAAGGAGGTGGATGATTTCGAGCGCATCAAAGCAACAGAGTTCCGCGAGACGCTCGGTGGGCTAGCAGACGCCAATTGCGAGTACTTCCGCTCGACCATCGACACATGGCAGAAGTTTATCGAGCAGATGGAGCGCGAGCAAAGAGAGTCAGCGACGAGTTGAAGGCTTGTGCAGTTTTCGGCTTGATACTACAACAGGCTGCTTTGATCGACGACGCAGCAACAGGGAGCATGAGAATAGCCGAAAGGTGTAATTACGATTTGTTCGATCGAGCATTCATCGAATTAGAGGAAATGTGAATTCTTGGTCATTCTCTTTTGCCCTTTTTCCTGTGCTGCTCTGACCTTTCTGTGCATCTTCCTGGGACAATCTCTCTGCCGATTTCCTCTCTTTCCAAACGTCCTCTCTCGCCATCCCGGCAGGATGTGAGCTGCTGAACCAGGCGAGGTGTTTCCATTGCTCACTCTCCCTCTCCCGCAAGTTCCATCACGTCCTGTCCCGTCCCTCGAACCTTCTTTCCCTCCAATCCCATCTTCCAAGTCTTCATCCCTCACTCGATCGAGATGTGACATGCCCCATTCCCATTCCCCTCAATCATCAAAAAACGAACCCCTTCCAACCTCTGGATCATAATTTTCATGTCTGGCGGGCTTGTAACCCGACCCTCTTTTCTTTTTTTCCTTTTTTCTTGCTTCCTTGTCGGAAGGTTTGTACTTGTTGTCCCAGGCCTTTTTGCCGATAAAGGAAGTGATTGTGGCGATGATGAGGACGATAAAGGTGCGGTGGCCTCCCTGTTTGTTGTGAGGGGAGATGGTTAGTGGTGATGAGAGAGAGGAAAGGAAGGTGACAAGGGAAGATGGAAGGAGAGGAGGTGAAGGAGGGGAAAAAAGGCTTACTGTCATTGTTGCTGTTTGAGTGAGGGAGGAGGTTGGAAGAGGAAGGTGTTTGGTTGGTGATCAGAGATCGTGGGATCGAGTGATGAAGGGTTTGGTGGGCTTGTTTGATGCAAGATGGTGAGGCGGATGTGTGAGATTGTGGACTGAGGATGGATAGCAACGATCTGAGGAGATTGTGAGTCAGTCTTTTACTCTTGATAACACATGACAATGAACTTACTCGGCACACTGTTGTTGATTGATGAGCAATGTTCGATCAAGACTTGAGATTGTTGTTGTAGAGCAAGAGAGAAGAAGATGTTGACCAAAGATGTCTGCTGAGGGTAGAGAGAGGAAGAGAGCAAGCTAGAATTGCTTCATCATTTTATAGAGCAAGCGGAGGTCCGAGAAAGCCGTCAAAATAGATAGTGACGAGGCCTAGTGAAGCGGATTGGATACAAGCAAACAGGAAAGCATGCGAGAAGATTCCACTGGCAAGTGACGAGACAGAACCAAAGAAATGGCCTCTTCATGTGCAAGAGTCTGCGACACACATAGTCTAGAAATACAAAGTAGTTTTCGGAAACAGAGTGAATTCATTCAGACATGATAGACACACCAGAAGCTCTCTTTGGCAACATCTCTGGTCTGGAGGAGAAAGTATGAACCGCTGACGCATCTACTTATTCAAACCTACAGACTTCAATCTTACTGGAGTCTGGATGTTCGAGTACTGTCAACACTTGCCCTTACCGACTCATAAGCAGTAGGTATTCTCTGCAGTGCTGGCATAAGATCACGTTCCCTCACAGTTACTGTCGTCGTCCTCGCTTCTCGCAACACTAGCACAGTCTCGCCAGAATTGTGGTAGTCAGTCTCGCAGCTGATCAGGGGCTGTGTTGGCCCTTGTTCGACAGGGCCACCAGCCTGTCCTGGGCTGAGCAACCTCGACAGGCCGCTCGACTCGGAATTCTCAACAGATGTGGCGACTGGTTGTATGTCCACAGAAGGCAGAAGGTGCATGCCTGGTCTCAGGGGCACCAGCACGAGAGAGATTTTGGTCTCTTCTTCGTTAAGCTTGTAGTGGAAACGTGAGCGCTTGGGTCCAGCAACGAGCCATGGACCGTCCACGGGAGCATCGATGGTATACGAAAATGCAAGAGGTATATCCGACCTCAATTCTGCATTGGCCCAGCGTGTTGTATGTTTGATGGAAAGAGTGGCTGGTAGCGGACGACCGATGATGACTGATTTGGTAGAGTCATCTTTGTCAAGGTGCAGAGTGACGCTATGCAGGACATCCACTGTTGGGACTTCGACCGAAAGCCTGATCTTTCTTGACAGAGAACTTGGCGCAGATTCGTCAAGAGTAAGTTTTTGGTTGTTCTGCACAAAAGATCAGCACAGGTCGAGTTGTTACTAGACACAAGATAGTACTTACCGAGTGCCACTCTTGCAACCACTCGTCTAGACCTTGTCGCTTATCAGACGTGAGACTGGCAACAATCTTTCCCCAGCCCGTTGTCTCGTATGAAGGCACTTGGAACTCGTTGAGCAGCACAGCCTGTTCAAGGTGCTGGGCTGGTGCGTAAGACCTAGCTCTGTTCAACAAAGTAGGCACGAGCAAGCGCCGCAAAGGCGCAAAAGGGCTGTTCGCTACTGCCGTTTCCAGCAAACTGCCAAGCTTCTCGAACATGGCCTCGTCTGAGCGTGTGTACTCAACTGTTAGTGCCAATGCAGCTTCCTTTTTGTTCAGTTTGCTTCCCTCGGTTTCCTTTCTTGTGATTTTGTAGGTCAGGCTGGCTGGCTGTTTGTCGAAAACGGTCATCGGTAGAGGGCAAGGTAGGGCTTGCACTCCATATGTTTGCGACTCCTCTATTTGCACCTTCGTAATTTTCAGTGGGATCACGTTCGTCGTTCTAATGCTGAATCGTGAGAACAGTGCCCGAGACTTGAAGATGTCGTTAACATCCACGTCCAGAGGCAGCGCTGCTGGGATCGCTGAGGTGCGGAGGTACGAAAATGTGCCCTGACTGGTCTGGTAGTTCGCCTCCAGCTTGACCGTAAGCTCGTCAAGGCTACGTTCTGTACTGTAAGGCACTCGAACTTTTACCTCGACTCCTGCTTCTACAGCACCAAGTTTGAGCATGCCAGCTTGCGATGTGTCTAGCTGGCCGTGGTCGCTCTCTAGGATTGCAGCATCTGCAGTGTGTAGCCTCAGCCCAGCAGAGGCAGACTTCAGCCGTAGATCAAGACTTTCGGTCTTGTTGCGCCCTGTCAAGATCGTGATCACGATGGATCGAATTTTGTCGATATGTATCTCGTTGGCCAGTGCTGCTCGAGCTTCCAGAGAATCGCCATGAGGATAGACCAGTAACGAAGGTCCACTCGTGCTGGATCTTCTCTCCGATATGTTGGCGTTAGTGATTCCTAGCGGTGTTGTCTGTGGTTTTGGCTGGAAGTCGTGTGAGAAGTGTAGTTTTCTGGACTCTAGTACCAGTTTGTCGATCAGATAATGCCCATACGTCGTGACTTTTGAGTGAATTTGGAGTTTGGTAGGACCCCGTTTCAGCTTCAGAGGACCATCACTCTGCAAGAGTATCTCCTGGCTAGCGTCGCTTGCTAATACCAGTCGAAGTCTGACACGATCGATTTTCAGGTCGTCATCCAGAAGATGCTTGAAGCGAACATTCAACCCGAAACCGTCCTGATCTGGATGCAGTATAATCTCTGCACCAACGTCGATTTCGGCAAAGAAATCAGACATCGAGGTGGTGAAGTTGTAGGGTAGTTCGTCTGAGAAGCTTACTAGCTCTCCAAGAACACCACCAACATCAACGGTCTTTTCATCAAGCCATGCAGAGGAGCTGTCTAGTCTGGGTAATGCCATTGTCGTGCGATGTGTAACAACCTTACTCAGCAGATTTAGCATCACTCTCATGTATTCGTCCCGTCGGTGCAGATCTTTTAGACACTTTGCGTATATTCTCAACATCTCAGCATGGACGTAGGACCAACTCGTCTTGGAAAAGGTTGAAGATGAGCGATGGAAATAGGTGGCTGCCTGGGCGACATCACCAAGTTGGCTGAGAAAAGGGTCAGTCGGGGTGAGAGTTGTCAATGTACTTCATAAGACCTACTATTTTAGTATGGCAAGATCACACAGAACAGAGTCTGCAGATTTGGTGTGGTTTGCTGTTGCGAAATGTGACGCTGCAAGCGTGCTCAGTTGCTGTCAAGGTATCAGCGATGCATCCACTGCCGTACAGAAGGACAACATTACTTCATAGGCAGCTCTGAACTCTTCCAGAGAGGCGAGCGCAGCCGACAGGGATGCATTCAGAAACATTGTCGCAACCTTGGCGATATCTGCTGATGTTAATGCCTTTGATATTTCCCCTACTGCTTCAACTTCTTCTTTGCCGTCAAGATCAATTTCAGTTAAAGCTTGTGTCGCTTTGATTGCAGCCCAGCCTGAGAGCCAGCCTTTCTGCTTTGCAAGAGCTTCGATAATTCTCCGCTGCATGAGGAAGAGCTGAGCTCGGTCAGAGGCAAGCACGGCGATGCCAGATCCATGAGTGGCCATACTATCTTGCTGAGGATTGGGGCTAGACTTGGAGTATCTTTCGTTCTCATAGATTGTCTGTGGTGTCAATTGTGACGAGGACGACGCACTGCGCTGTAGAGAGCTTGACCGTGTGGGATGAGTATTGGCTCCCTGAGGAAAGTTGAAGTTACCGCCTGCCTCTTTCTTAGAGTAGACACCCGGCGTCTTACTCTGCGGTAGTAATGACGACTTCTCGCCAGACGAGGGAAAGTCTTTTGATGCAGTCTCACCAAGTACCTGTTCAAGCACAGCATAGGTCCAGGACGAAGCGATGTTTTCCACAAGAGATGAAAGATGAGAATTGATTTTAGACCTACACAGCTATCAACACAAGAATCTATATGATGCACAAGGATGTGACCGTACCCTTCGGTAAGGCCGTTGCGAAGAGCACGAGCATTGGTAGCGGCAAAAAGAGCCGCCCTCTTACAGACTTCAGCAGCGAAGGTCAAGTTGTCGTCTTTCGGATTTTCCCTGGCACTGGAAGGTCTGGCCTGTTGAAGGTTGCCACTTCCAGCGCTCAGGCGAAGCAAGAGTGTTCTCTGCCTCGCAAAAATGTATAATCGGAAGTCAAAGAGAGATATGGTGCTCGAAACAATTTCACCGCGATAGTCCTTGTTAGTCAGGTCCAAGGGCTGGTTGGACAGTTCTCGAAACTGTAGAGTTAGTTTTTCGAGCTTGGAGGCATCCGATGGCGCGTTGAGTATCTCCAGGAGAGAGTTTCTCTGAGTACCAAGGTCACCAAGAAAAGTGCCTTGGGCGGCACCGGGTTCATTGTCACGTAGAGCAGATTCGAGCCCTGCCGAAAGCTCATCATATATTGCCAAAGCGTCTTCGACCAAGCCAACACTCTCAAAACCACGAGCTAGACCTTCTTTCAAGGTGAAGAAAGTGCAAAAGTTCCAGCCAGGCAGAGCACGTTGGGAATCCTTCTCGCGAATATCATCCTCGTACTGAAGTACGCGCAGATCAAACGACATGAGGATCAGAGTCTTGAACTTTGCAATGAGGTCCTGCCAGGCATTGTCCTGTTCTTGCGGGCTCTCGACGTAAGGTTGGGTAACAGGCGTCTGGGGCAGAAGCTGTGGGGGGACATCGTTCTTCTGCAGCCTGATCTGGGCGATGCGCTCTGGACCAGACTTGTTCGAAGCGGTGAAATCGGCGCGTATCTTGTCCAGTACAGTCCTTGAGCCCTTGCCGGGCCATTTGGCTGTGCTTGAGGGCCTCTCGACCAGCTCGTCGTTGGACGCAGCGGTCCAGCGAGGTTCAGAAGCGGCGATGGTGTCAGGAATGACCACGTGTAGGATAAGCCATTCGGCAGCATCGTAATCCTCGGATCTGTTCACAGCAGAGGAGCTCTGAGGGGGTGGAGCGACGTCGTTAAGCCAGTCGCGGAGAAGCTGGCGTGATGAGGCTTTGTATGTGTCCTTGTCGTCGCATCGCAAGAGGAAGATCCTGAGGTAGGGAGTCTGGCGCAGGCCTGGAATCTGGTGTCGTCTTTCTTTGGCAAGCGAAGGAGCACCAGATCTGGAACCGTAGGAGTCTACACGCTGCAGCTTGTCGCTTTCTGAGGCTTCGGTTTGGGCATCGGGGACGAACTCGACATGGAGGGCGCCGATAGAGCGCAAAGGTCTCGAGGGAGACTTCCAGTTCAGGTTGCGCAGAGGCAATCTGGATGCCAGGTCACGCGAGATCAAAGGGAATATACCAGAGGGATCATGGTACTCGACTGGACGGATAGTCAGAGCAGAAGATTGAGGAAAGGGCTATGCGACACACCGGTAACCTTGGAACTCATGGTGGACTCCATAGCTCGATGCGACCAAGATCAAGGAGCGATTGCGGTATACTACAGAAAAAGGCAGGCGTCCAAGTGACCAAACATAACAGAAAATTAGCGCATTGTTCCTCTGTAGAAGTCGATCAGGTAGGAAAGAGACAAGAAGCAATTGACAAGAAAGTGGGTGTTTGATTACCACGACATGCCATTGTTTGAGAGCGTGGATAGGGAGGTGGCAGCTTGAGGGACGGCGACTTGTGGCCGGGCGGGCCGAGCGTTTTGTCACGCCTTGTGTCCTGGTCAGCAGCGGAAGCCGCAGCGAGTTGGGAAAGCGACGACGGCGAACTGCTACAAGGTCGTTCATCCTAATCACACACCACAACTCACAATGCAGCCGTCGCAGATCAGACCCGTACGCACGCTCGACTTCAACCACCATGCGCCCATGCTGACGACGACATAGGCCCAGTTCGGCACCAAGTTCGAGGGCCACCACGGCATGCAGCCCTGGGTCAGCCTTCCCAACTACAAGGCCTACCAGAGCAAATACGGCCCCAAGTGAGCCTACAGCCAATCCTCCGCCCCGTCGTATCGCCATACTAATCCGCCCGACTCCAGCTACAAGATTGGCACCAACTTTCACGGCATCGACCTCCACCGCGCCAGAATCTTGTACGTCAACCGCCTCTCCACACACACTCCTGCATCAACGATCCCTCGCATACATCCCCGAATACACCTTTCAAACTCTCGAATCGAACGCTCCCACTCTCTCTTCATACGGTCTGCTGACATAGTCCCCTATAGCGGTACCACCGCTGCTGGCTTCGGTGCCGCCGCCGGTCTCTTCGCCCTCTTCTTCTTCGCCGACATCCCCCGTGTGCGAAAGGACATTATGCAGAAGGTTCCCTTCATCGGCAGCCACTTCGTCAAGGAGATTGCCCCCGAGGACAACCCCTTCTAAACGCTCAGCCACTACGGTGATGATTTCTGGAGTTGGCTGCTGTGTACATTAAATACAATCGGGTTGCAGCATAAATTGCATGTTTTCTAGACCTTGTGTCCTATTCTCATAAAGCTACCATCATCATCTTGGGATGCATTTATCATTACGCCTCTTTTGCGCCCATGCGATGCGCCTAATACAAAGAAATCAACATGACGTAAGTCTAGTTGGCCTCGAGTCTGGACACGACCGAAGCCATCTCGTCGTCGCCGTATATCCTGAAGCCCTTGTCCTTGGTGACGCTGGCCAGCTGCACGTTCTTTGAATCCAGCTTCTCCTCCATGACCTGCTTCAGCGTCTTGAGCACCAGCACCTCGGCCTCTGCCAGTGTCAATGACTTGTGGAACTCGTTCTGTAGCTCGGCCTGTGCACCCTCTGAACCTGATCCAATGGCCTTTGCGTCGTAGCGGTAGAAAGTGCCCGAGGGCTCGGCGTGGTACCTGAACTGTTAGAATTCATGTTAACTAGAACGAGAGATGAAGAGCTTACAGTGATGGGCCGTTCTCGTCAAAGCCGGCAATAAGCAGGGCGACACCGAAAGGTCTGCTCATGATGCTCTCCTCACCCTCGGCACCCTCGCCGAATCTCAGGGCCAAGTCGCAGATGGCCTGGGTGCAGCTCTCGACGGACAGGGGTTCCGCGTAGTTGAAGGCGTGGCTCTGGCTTGTGATTCTGGCGTGCTCGATCATGCTGCGGGCGTCGGCTTGCAGACCGGACATGGCGGCACCGATGTGTCTGTCAATCTCGACAATCTTCTCGACGGAGCTGGTTTCGAGCAGTGTTGAAGTGACGCGCTTCTCGACACCGAGGATGACACCTTCGGAGGTTGCGACCTGTGCGTGGGTCAGAGACTGAGAGTGCGATGGGATGTGTAGCGGTAGAACATACACCGATGGCAGTGGAACCGAGCTTGATGGCCTCGAGCGAGTACTCTACTTGGAAGAGACGGCCTTCGGGCGAGAAGGTGCTAGAGCGGAATGAGTATATAGTGTGCAAGTGAAGTGGAGGGACATGACATACTTGATGCCGCGATCTGAACAAGCGTGTTAGCAGACTGACCAGAAAGAGGATGGTGGTGTCACTCACCATATTCGGAACGAGCAATGAACATGGCTGCGGTAGTTGGCGGGGATGAGCGAGTGGTGGCGGCGTGTGTGCGTGCTTATTGAGATGGGTAGCGGGGCTGGCTACCGGGTTGGCTTGTCGGAGAGGAGGACGATGAGACGAGAGGAAGTGAAAGGGCGAGCGAGTTGGTTGAGCGACGGCGAGCTGATTGTCTTGGTCGGCGGCGGTGATGTCGATGCGCCGCTGGAGATTGAAGCTTGGACGCTTTCCTGTCCGTGTCCGTGTCTGTGTTTCCACAACGCGTCCGCCGCCAGACACAGCAACGCGCTTGCAGTCCGACTTTATTGAGCTTGCAACCATGCGAGCATCGAGCAATGTCAGCTGCCGACAGAAGATCCTCGGCCTCGCACCGCCAGAGGCTCCCTCGGAATACCGCTCAACCTGAATCCTACTCCCAGAGAAGCGCCCACATCCGCGTCGAGTCGCATCAACATGAGTCTCGCTCTGCTACCCTCACCCGCGTCCGCAGCGTCCACAAACCCGCACAACATGACTCTCAGCCCTCGAGATCGAGACAATCCGACTCTGTCCCGGCCAATGTCGACCCTACTCCTCCCTGGAACCCCAAGGCTTCCTTGATACCTCATACCTCAGCCCCGTTGGCATCTCGCGTCTCCGTCCCACCTCTAGCCGCTCATGCGCCCTCTGCTCTCCAGCCCGACCCCCTGTCAAGTATGACACTCGATGCTCAAGAGACTGCCGTCATCCAGGACCTTCTATTCGTCTTCATGGGCTTCGAGGGCCAATATGTCCGCTACACCGACGCCTACCAGCCGCAAGAGGAAAAGAGCCGTCTTGCTGGTCCGCAGTTTCGAGTCCTGCCTGGTCTAGACCCAAGCTTGAGAGATCTGACCATCTCCATGCTGAGAATGGCCTCACACTATGCCGCTGTCGAGGCCTTTGTCGAAGTTCAAAGCAGAGAGGAATTTGGCGCCGTCAACCACGCTCTTTGCGCCGCCATGAGGAAGCTGCTCAAAGACTATCTGATTCTTATTGCTCAACTCGAGCATCAGATGCTGACCAACCAATCCTTTACTCTACATGTTTTGAACCTTCACACCAAAGCCACCAGCCATATGATGTTCCAGTTGTACAGCCTGGCGCACGAAATCCTGAAGGAGAACTCCATGCTCGAGGACGACGATGATGACCTAGACGAATCCGACGACTTTGAAAACATCCTGGAATCTTTGCGAGAAGGTAGAGATGCCGGCAATGTCGGGAGAAAAGTGTGCAAGGGAGGCAGCGTATTGCGACTCATCACCAAGCGCCTGGCGACCATGTCTGGCGATCCCGCAGCTCGAACCCTACTTACCACACTGTTGCGAGAGTCCTCCAGACCGTACATGGCCATGTTGAACGAATGGCTTCACCACGGCAATGTCCGAGACCCACATTCTGAGTTTCTCATCAAAGAGCAGAAGAGCATTCGTAGAGAAGGATTGGAGCAAGATTATACCGACGAATACTGGGAGAAGCGCTACACCATCCGACACGAAGATGTACCTCCACAACTCGAATCTGTCAAGGACAAAGTGCTGCTGGCTGGCAAATACTTGAACGTCGTTCGAGAGTGTGGTGGTGTAGATGTGTCAAGAGACATGGACGACCAAGTCCCTCATACTTTCGATGATGTTCGTTTTCTGGACAACGCCAATTCTGCCTATGCCTTTGCCAACTCTTCATTACTCACCCTCTTACTCACCACACATGCTCTCCCTGCACGCCTTCGCAGTTTGAAGCACTATTTCTTCCTGGATCGATCTGATTTCTTCTCTTACTTCCTCGAGCTCGGTCACTCAGAGCTTAAGAAGCCTGCTAAGTCCGTTAATATCGGAAAGCTGCAATCACTTCTTGATATCGTGTTGCGACAACCTGGAAGTGTTGCTGCCGAGGACCCTTTCAAAGAGGATGTCAAGGTTGTCATGAACGAAGTTGGCCTGACCGGATGGTTGATGCAGGTCGTCAACGTCAAGGGTCTGGATGCTGATGGAGGGAGCATCACATCCTACACGCCAGCGGCCAGTGTCATTGGAGACGACAAAGACATTAGCGGTTTCGATGCGCTTACCTTTGACTACGCCGTTCCCTTCCCTCTCTCGTTGGTTGTCTCGAGGGTGACATTGACGAGATACCAGCTGCTCTTCCGTTACATTCTTTCATTGCGACATCTTGAACAGTTGTTAGTGAGCTCATGGGTCGACCACTCGAAAGTCACAAGTTGGCGCCATAAGAGCTCTGATCGGCGGATCGAGGACTGGAAACGTAGAGCGTGGTGTCTGAGGAGCCGTATGCTTTGTTTCGTACAGCAGCTGTTGTACTTCTGTACAAACGAGGTCATAGAGCCTAATTGGACTGCATTCATGACCCGTCTGAGCGAAGCAGAAGCACCGGAAAGTGTTGCCGAGGGTGGAAAGGTCAAACGTACTGTGGATGAGTTGATGCAAGATCACGTCGATTTCCTGGCCACATGTCTCAAGGAGTGCATGCTGACGAACTCCAAGCTCCTCAGGGTACGTTGTGAACAATTTTGTTGCCAGCACAGTAACTGACATGCAAGCAGATCAACTCCAAAGTCATGGCTACCTGCACAATGTTCGCCAACTACACTCAATCTTTGTCACGAAACCTCGCCGTGAGCGATCCAGATCTCGCTAAGACCGAGGCTGGCAAAACAGAGCACGATCCACACAGGCTAGAGAAGCTTGACGACAACCTCAAACGCTTCGAGGACAACTTCACCAGACATTTGAAGATCCTACTGGACGCGCTCAACTACCTTGCTGCTACGGAGACGGTGGTGTTCTTGGGACTGTGTGCCAGACTCAGCATGGCCAATGAGAACATTTCCGGTCCCATATCCTGGGTACCTTATGGTTGATTGAAAAGATAAACGTGTGTCATTTGGGTATCATGCTGTAAAAACAAGGGCCTTGAAGAACAAGGGTGAAGCTAAAAAGAGACGCTCTCTGGTTCCATACTGTCAACAGCCTCACGCCCCTAGCGTCTCCTGGGATCTCTGCTCGCATCAATGTTGGAAGTAGTCGGGTAGGGGACAGTCTGTGCTGCAGAAGGTGCAGGCCAAGTGGTAGGCACAGGAGCATTCATCATGGGCGCAGTCAGTGCCACGGCCATCCTCTGTACACCCTCCATAGCCACAACCGGCGAAACCTTCATCGGCGCAACAGGGGCTGGACCAGCACTCTGCCTGCGCTCTGCTCCTCCAGCCGTAGCACCAGACTTGTCGTACTTTTTCAGCGTGTCATTTAGGAACTGTCTGGACTCCTTTGCGCGCGCATTGTACTCTGTAACTCTGCGGATCGAGTCCAAGGCTGTGAGCACTTCGGCAGTCGTCTGTTCAGAGATTTCTGGGCGTGTGTCGTTTGCCCTTATGGCATTGGGTTCGAATGCTGCGGTGAACATTCTGTTTCTAGAGGGAGAAAGTAGATTTTAGCATTTCTGATCAAAAACAGAAAATCGAGGACATGAAATCATCGAAAGTGTCGTTTTTTTATCCATTGTTTGTATTTTTATATGGAAATGTGTGTGTTTGTCTTACCTCACTTGACTGTCGAGCGAGTCGGAGTTTGCAATCATTTGCTTGAGACGCGGTTCAATGCCATCGAGCCGGGGTGTGCCAGGATTGAAGTTTGTGATGGGCAGCATGACTGCTCTTGCCATGATCTGATTGTTTAGATTGTTAGTTTCTTGCGTCTCTCTTGTTTCCATTCTTGGATGTTGAGTGAGACTTTACAGTGTCGTGGTGTTTCTTTGATGGCGCGGCCATGTTCATGGCTTTTTTGGTTGTCGGTTCGACTTCTCCAACGGCTGTCCTCCACAGGGTGCGCCTGGTCTTCAACGGCAGGCGAGGTGGGGAAGTGAGATCAAAGTCATCGGCGGTGTGTAAGTCTTTGATTGAGTAGTCGGGTTTCAAATAGCTTCGAGAATGTGATGGCAGGAGAAGCGCATGGATGTGATTAAATGGATGAAACCAGAAACATCGATTGAGCACGTGACCTCGATATCAGGTATCAGATGTCTATATGGATCACAACCACATCAAGATGGAGATAGAGAAGACGCTCGTCTATAGGTAGATGCTTCTTCTCGGCCGATAGAAATGCGATGTTTACAGAAGATGTGTTGACTAGGTGTGATTTTGATGTGCCTGTGGCAGTGATACTAAACTACCGATTGCGCCTGTCTCTACCAAGTCCTTGAGTCCTGTTTAACCCCATGCTATCCCAATTATCCTACGAAATACTCCTTTAGCTTATCCCAGTAAGCATCCAAACACCTGGCCCTTTTCTCGATCTCGTGATTGAGTAGAATACCATCTACGAAGATGATGCAGCTACGGAGATGACTTGGTCATCCTCGACGATGGCCTGGTACTTCTCGCCAAGAGCCTTGACGCTGTTGACGACCGTGGTGGGTGCAGTGGCAGCAAAGCCCTTGATGAGGCTCTTGTATTCATGAGTAATGACGCCGCCCTGATGTTTGTCAGTTCATGTTCTTGGGGCAACGAAAGATACAGCAACTACTTACAGCTTCCTTGATGACAGCCATTGCATGTTCGATTACAGAGTCGGGAGTGTCCTTGGGGTAGCTGACGATGATCTGCTTGTTCTCGGTGGCAGCGTAGGCCAAGGCCATGAGGAACGCAATCAGAAGGAGGTGGATGGTGAACTTCATATTGGTTGATTGTATGTATTTGGTATGGTTCTTAGTGTTATTTTTGGTAGTGGCAGGATTCAAGGTGGTCGCTCGGGGGACTTTATGTACAATGCAGTTGCCTAGGTATGCTGTCATCGGCGTCGCCAAGGCGATGCGAGAGTTTCGGTTTTTGCCAAGACGCGAACGAAGCCAGACGGTGCTCTTTGAACCGCCCGCGACAATGAACAACGACGGACGTCTCAAAACCACCACCTTCACTCGCGACCATCTTCTTCACCGCTCTCCCTCCTTCTCGACTTGCAACCTCTCCTAAAGCGACTATCGACTGATACCAAACACACGCGCCCGCTCGACCGACGTGCTTATCGACAGTCACCACTAACCTCTGTGATCCACCACCTGTGATTCAACGCCCGTCCGCAAAGAGAAACGCAAAAGCACGACCAGAAAGATCAAGAACAAAGAAAGCCACCCTACCACTTGCTGCTGCAGAGTGTGAGCGCGAGCAGAAAAAACAAGGCTTTGGGGTGATAGTGGAGGATTCTTCACAGCGTCTTCGCAGAAGAGCAGGAGCCGGCCCTTCACGCATCTATTGAGAGCAGTGGGCTGCTTATTGTGGGCGGGAGGAGACAATAGCTAGTATTGATCCATCACACTCTTCTGATTTCACGCCTTTTGGTGAAGCAAGTGTTCGCTTGCTGCTTGCCATCTACTCACCTCTTGTGGTTGTTCAATCCGACCGAAGGGCTCTGCATCTTCTTCTTGTCTACGGACCGGATAGCGCGTTGACTGTCTCTTTCTTGAGCCACTTTCGAAGGAAGCTATCCGTGACTCGTAGTCTTCTCTCTTTTTCTTTTTCTTTCTACTACTGCAAATAATACCTTGCCTTGAAGAATCATGTCTGCCGACCAGATCTCCGACGAGGTCGCTCTGGACTTCCAGGAATCTCTGCAAGACCTCCAGAACAACAACAGATATGAGATTAGCAACCTGACCATCATCGCCAAGGAGAACACCGAACACGCCCAGGCTATAGCTATGGTTCTGGAAAAGCACATCAAGACGGTAAGACTCGAGAAAACAAAACAAGATTTGGTCTTTTCTTTGTTTCCATGACAGAGCCTACGATCATGGGAGAGTTCGTGACTGACCCGACTGCAGACTGCCCCTGGACGCAAGCTGCCTGCGCTTTATGTACTGGACTCGATTGTGAAGAACGTTGGCACTCCATACACAGTCTACCTTGGAAGAAATCTATTCTCTACCTTCATGGACTCGTACACTCTTGTAGATAGCCAGACAAGAAAAAGCATGGAAGCCATGTTGAAGACCTGGAAGGAACCGGTGCCTGGCTCCATGGACCCAAGGCCAGTCTTTCCTGCAGAAGTCACGCGCACTATTGAGAATGCGCTCATCAAGGCAAGAACGGCCGCAGTGCAACTGCAAACCAGAAACCGCACTCCTCTCAATATGCCTGGACGACCCATGTCGACAAATTACAGAAACACGCCTACCCCACCGCACAACGCCAGCCAGTTCCAGCCGCCTCCACAAGATTCGTATCAGAATGGATACCGCAGCCAACAGGTATCTATCATCCCAGTTTTATCATCATCCAACACAACTAACATGCTCAAGCCAACCCCCCAACAATTCTTATCAAACCAGCTACCTCCTGATATCGCGCGTTCACTATCAGCTGTACTCAACCCTCAGGATGATCTCAACAAGCTGAAGGCCGATATCCATGGCTTGATCGCAGGCTTTCAGACCGAGTTTGCGCGCAATCCATACGATTCGCAGGTGCAGACCAAGCTCAAGGCTCTCCTCGACCTCCAAGCCGTTGTGCAAACCCAACAACTGAATGCCGATGCCATCAGCATGATCAAGAAGCAGGTAGCACAATTACAAGCTGTCCAGTCACAGCCCAATCCTCCTCCTTCCGCCGCACCTCAACAATCGCAGTGGCAAGCTCCTCCTACTCCTGTCAATCTTCCATTCCAACCTCCGCCACCTATTCCTCAGGGCTTTGCACCTACTCCTTCTGCACAGCCACCCGCCGCCCTTCCTGCATTCGCTCCAGGTATTCTTGAGCAGCTTTTGGCATCTACTGCGAGTGGACAAAGGCTAAGCACGCCGGTCGTCCAGGCTGCCTTGAAGTCAATGCCTCCACCGCCCCCTGCCACACAGTCACCTCGTACAGCGGCTGCACTCCCTGCTGGACCCATCGGCAACCCTCTTCTCGATGCTCTCCGTGCTGCAAACATATTACCTGCGTCGGCCAGTGCTACTCCTGTATCTGCATCAGGTCCTCCCCCTCCTCCACCAACAGCCCCTGCCCCTGCACTGTCAATCCTCCAACAGCTCCAGGGTCTTGCGCCAAAGTTGAGCGCTACACCTATGCCGCCTCCGGGTACACCTGCCAAAGTCCGCATTCCCCTGAACGCCACGGCCTTGAAGAGGTATGTATATCCATATATTGCTACCCTGAATCATCGGACTAACTCTACCTCCAGCTTCCGTCCAGAAGTTGTACATACCCTTTACGACGCACAGCCCAACCAATGCACAACTTGCGGTCGCCGCTTCTTATCCACCGATGAAGGTCGTGCCCAGAAGGCTCGCCACCTCGACTGGCATTTCCGCAGCAATCAGCGTATTGCCGACGCAGCTCTTGCTGCTGGCCTCACTCGCAGCTGGTATATCGATGAGATGGAATGGATCCGTCTGCGTGAAGTAGACGCCTCGTCAGCCGCCGTCGATACAAATTCGACAGCCGCGATTGCTTCAAAGCCCGTCAGTGTGCGTGAAAGATATATCCCCGCACCCACCGGAGCTGCAGCAAACGCTGCTTGCCCGATTTGTCAAGAAAAATTCGAGCCCGAGTGGCACGAAGATGCACAGGAGTGGGTGTGGATGGACGCCGTCAAGGTTGGAGGTCGCGTGTTCCATGCTTCGTGTCACGATGAGGTCAAGAGAGCTAGTGAAGGCGACAGAGGTAGAAGCACTACCCCTGACGCTGGTGTGCTTGGAAAGCGAAAGGCCGAGGCCGATTTGGCCAACCTGAGGAACAAGCTGAAGAGGGAGGTTGCTGCTTGAGCTATGCAAATTATATAGACTCTGTTGCTAGTATTGCAGCCGAAGCATATGCAAACAAACCACATTCGACATTGCCATCATCCTTCTTGTGTCTTCACGTATCTTTTATTGCTTCGATGGTGTTATGTCAAGTTGATGTACAGCGAGGGCAAAAAAGATGGAATGCAGCGAGTGAGATCGGACCTCACGCCTTTACAGCTCTGATGAGGATTTCCAGTACTGATTAACTGCCAAATCATCACCGTCATGCTTGTGTTTGCAAGACACATTTGTGTAACGTCTTGACCACTAGACCATCGCTGCTGATGTTATAAAAACCAAAAGTTGGGATGCTTATGCATGCTAGTGGGAGTCTAGGGAGGGAAAGAAAAGGCAAAGCACGTAGGAGGAAGGTGCACTAACTGGCATGTGCAAGAGCATCCTTCCCGAACTGCGAAGGGTTTCTGGAGATGGGAAAGAGAGGTCTTTGAGTGGTGCTCTTCGTGGGAGTCAAGATGAGAGATAGTATAGGGCAATGGCAAGACCACCGGGCTCAAGAGATAAGGAAAGACAACTCTCTCATTGGACTGTTCTAGTGATGACTGTGCTATAGAAATGCGAGATTTAGTTGTTTTGTTCAAAATGTCCGAGGAGATGCGACGATATTTTATGCCAGGGTTGCACCTACAACTATGCTACCAACCACTTTTTGGCCCTTTACTCGTCTCCTGGTAGATTTCATGTCTCTGTACTTTCGGAATCAGGTCATAGAGTATCATATAATATGTACTGATACCTAGATGCACTTGAACATCGTTTGGGTGGAGATTCTAGTCAAATCATCTTTGAAGCTGCACTCAAACGAAGCCCTGCGGTCAGTCCATACGTCTGCACTACCACTTGCAGCCTTCAACAGTCTTCAACAAATATTTTTGTTTTTCAAGATTCATAAGGTCAACCAAAGACTTTGTATTCGATTCGTCTTCTGAAGATATTGTAGTCAAAAAATGGTTGACATACTCTTTATATTGCACCTCCCCCATCAAACGCCCTAAATCTTGCGAGCCACAGCACGAAGCCTAACATAATTGAGGAATTGACTGCCATCTTCTTCTCTCGTCACCACAGTCTCTAAAATGTCACAGACTTGCTTGACGATATCTGCTCGCTTGCTCTCTTCAACCACATCCAACATCTCCGCACCCATCAACTTGACCCACCCCTCCAAACCACCAGACCCATCGGCAGATTTGGCGGTACATTTTGTAGGTCTATACTCCAATTCACATTTTTCGACCTCAAAGCCAGATTTTTGCAACTGCTGTGTCATCCACACGTCGCTGGGGAAGAACCAAGGACAGGCCTCCCTAGCAGTGGAGAGAGCGATACCATTGGCGACGAGAACGGAAAGAATGGTGGCGTGAACAGCTTCCACGTTGCCTTTTCCTCCCATCTCGAACACAAACACACCGCCTGGTTTTAGGGCCGAGTGAATGTCCTTGAATACCGCATCTCTGGTAGTAGGTTCGCGTAGGATCCAGTGTAGTGCGGCGTTGCTAAACACTTTGTCCCAACTGCCATCTACCGCTTCAGCACACTGGGCAATACGACGACAATCTTGAAGTTTGAAAGTGCAATTTTGGCTCGAGTGTTTCTCTTGGGCGGTTTGGATGAAGGAAGCCGAGGCGTCGAGACCGAATATCTGGCCTTGAGATAAAGAGGCAGCGATCTGGGCAGTCAAAGGCCCATCGCCGCAGCCAATGTCGAGGATCTTGTCGGTTGGCTTTGGCGAGAGGTAGGAGAGTACGGTAGCTGTGAGCTTTGGGACGAAGCCTGCAGCCTTTGAGTAGGTCTGTATACGTCAAACACTGGACATATAATATGTTCTCTGCACTTGAGTGTGGTACTAGGCACCATGTGTCTATCGTTTTTTCTGTCGTCCTTACCCATGTACACCTTGAAACATGGACATATATAAATCAACATACCTCAGAGGACCATTTATCATTAGACTGACTCATGTTGCGATGTTTGTGAGAAGATGGTGGATTATGAAATAGTTGACTTGGGTTGTTCATAGTGATATACAACCTCATGAATATAGATGCGGAGGTGAGCATGTGTTGCGACATCGGGCGTCAACGCCGCAATCGGCCTGCACCTATCAACCACTCAGATTGCTGGCAAGACAAACGCACTCAGTCGCTCAGTAATGAGCCGAGTCACCATTAGCCAAGTTTTTTCGTTTCATCAGCTCACCAAGAGGTACATCGTCCTCATCGTAAAACTCGACGTCTTCGTCAACACCAAAATCGTCCAATCTCTCGCCCTCCGAGTTTCGCCAGCCTTCTTCACCTTCTCCTGGTTTTGATTGCCATTCACATGCCTCTTGCTCTTGTTCTTCGCCGTCTGATCCATAGTCAGTGCCATAAGCATAGTCTTCGTCGTGATGTCTGCGATTATTGTTCTTGTCATGCCGCACATGGAAGGGCTGCCTGCGTCGAAGCTCGGAAGTATCTGCGATGGGAGAAGGTCGCATGCGGTCAGCTTGCTGCCTCTTGTATACTTCGTCCGGATCCATAGAATGAGTGAAAGCGTTCGCTGGATCGAAAGCTCTTTCTGTAGGTGCCATGCGGAACATTCGATCCGGGTCTGGTGGCGGCCATGTAGTACCCGGAGCTGCATATTATCAGCGGGGAATCAAACACGAACCGGCATACACATACCTTCAAGACCATTATCTTCGAATTCTAGTCCACTCTCCACGGAAGGGGTGAAAGAAAAAGGCCAGAACCAGGCAAGAGAATTCCAGCTACCCATGCCTTGAGCAATATTCGAAAAGATTCCAATGTCCCATGGATACTCCTGCCTGGTGATGCGTACCTTCGCTCCATTGGGGCCTTCGAGGACTCCACCAAGGTATCTTGCACGGCGAAGCAATGTCTCGTGTCTCTCAATCTCCCAACCCTCGATAGTGGTTGTATTTGCGCCCAGGCACCATAGTGTGCGAGCGAGCAAGATGAAGAGTGCAAACACAACCACGGAGTTCAAGGCAGTGATGAGGAAAAGACCAAACAACAAAGTCGGGCTTGGGCCAAAATACTAGACAATAATGAGTCGACGCCAGACGTTGCAGTAGAGATTCACGTACACTCGGGAGATCTCTCTGCGTCCACAAGTGGTACATTCGAGACCATAGGATACATCCAAGATGCGACATGCCAGCAACAGCATAGAACAAGAAGCGAACAAAGTGCGGAAAGGTAGTGTGCGAAACGCAATTGGCTGTCCAAGGGCTAAAGGGTGAGAATGATGCTGGTATGGGGACTAGGATGAGACCTACCAGTGGTGATCCATCTTGGGGATGCACCTTGCATTGTCAGATTTGAGACCAGATATATTAGATTTCAAGAAGCGACAAACCTCTCACATGTCTTGCAGTGATGAGCCCGAGGTGGTTTGTAAGCCTGGCATTTACGGCACCATCTTTGGCGTTGAATGTCCTTCTCTTTGACCAGTTGACTCTGCTTGGGCACCCATTCTTTCGGAATTCTACCCGGATCTGTGAAACATGCCTTGTAATAGCAAAAGAGGATCACCAAGGCATATACATGGAGTATGATGGATTGCTGTTTGGTCAGGGGTTGGGGCCCGAGGTGTCGAAGCAACCACAGCGACGGATATGCTATGATGCAGATGAGAAAGACGACTGCAGGTATTGCACACTGCTGTATAGTGAGTGGCATGCCGAGTGGTCGCTCTCGCAACAGGACTTGTCGATGCGAGGAGCTTTAGCGAAGAAAGTCAAGACGCAGTGATCGGAGCGATTAATTACGCGGCCCCAGCCTCTCCCGCACGCGCCCGGGGAGACCACAGAAAAAGGAAGTTGCTGCATTTGATTCAAGCTTACCTACCCAGCAACAAGTGCTGTGGATATTCGGATTCGAGAAAGAATAAGGATATGCAGCTGTATAACAGAGCCATTCTACCCCAGTCTGACCTTCGTGATGGTTGCGTGTCAGGGGAAAGGTATCTATTCCGTCACCCCCTTCCAGCAGTTCTAGAACATGTTCGGCCGAGGATCAAGTGGGACGGTCGGTCAAAGCGTCAAGCCTCCAGGAACTTGTTGTATGCGAGAAAGGATTGCCTTTTCACTGTAGTTTTCGGCGCTCGAGGGTCAGGAAGGCGCCTCTTTGAACGAAATCTAAACAAGTGCAGACGCAGTATTATATACCTAGATTGGCACGGCAGCAGAGTGGACTGCAAAGCATTGTCCGTTGCATTCCTGAGCTGTACAAGTTTTCGAAACGTCAGCAGTCGGGAGTATTGAAGCTAGATAGCGGCGCACGTCTAACGTACCTATCGTCCAGCACTCGAGCAGGAGGTTTGACAGCCACTTAGCCGGCGACTCCCGCGCTCGACTGTTCGCATTTTCAGCACGCATACCATTGTCCAATCCACGTCCGGACTCTGTACCGCTCCCCCGCCCGTCATCGACTCGTTCGGCCGTCAGGCAATGCGCGCGCCATAGCGTCGCAACCACCTCGAACAAGATGGCTTCAGACGCACCACGACACGCGAGACAGCCGTCTCCCTCGCCCAGACAGAGGACCAGCATGAGGCTGGACGGCCTTTCGGCTGCCAGCGCCGGTGGCTACTTCGACCTCTCCAATGCCTGCGACGAGGGCTACCGAGACCACTCGTCCTCGTCGCCCCTGTCCATCAGGATCCCCTCGGGCCCCAGCATGACTGATACCGCCTTTACCGCCCTGCAGTACCTCCCCATGCCCGTCTTGGTCCTCTCGAGCGAAAAGACGGTTGTGCTTGCCAACGAGGCCCTGGGCAGACTGCTCGGAATAGACTTGCAGCAGCAGCAGACTGTACCAGAACATGCTGGAGCCAACGACCAAGAGGATTTCAGAAGTGCCAGCGACGTCTTGGGTGGTGTGCCCATGGACAGCCTTGGAATGGATCTCCTGCAGAACGCGAACCCTGTATGGATGCGCTGGGAGGACTTTCTCAACTCCATCAAACAAGATGCCATTGATGCCAGCGCCCAGTCAGAAGCCAAGTCTGACGGTGGTGACATTACACCCACTGCCGAGACGTACGACAATGCCGCTCTGCAATCGAATCCCGCTCCTCTGACGCGCGCAAACCTCGCCCGCACCACTGTGCACGACGCTGCTGTCGATGTCGTCTTTTCCACCAATCGCAACCCCGTCACGGGTCTCCCGCGAACCAAGGAGGTCAACCACGATGCCTCTGGCCACATTCAGGCCACTGTCATCATCACCGTCTGGTCTGTTGACGATGTAGATTATTATACCTTGGTCTTCACCTCTGCAGCCGAAACGCAATCTTCTTCTTCTCGCTCGAGCCATCGTACTGTCGCGAGAACCCAAACCACTTTCTCCTCTGGACTAGGTTCTGGATCAAGCTCTAGCTCAAGCGGTCGCCGCACCCAACATCAACACCGTACAAGCCTCTCTGGCAGTCCCTCTGTCTTCGCTCCCTCGGCTTTGCCCAGTGGTCCTCCTTCTCTCACCACATCTGCTGCTGCGCCTTCTCTATTCTCCAAATCCAATCGCTTGAAAGATGCTCTATTGAATTCGCTCAGTGACCCGGCATTTGCCATGTGGAAGGATGAGTCCTTTGGTATTCCTAATAAAGCCGCCATAAGAATGGTTTACCCCGACAGCGATGAAGGAGCTACTGGAGTCCGAGACCAACGCGATTTCCTCTCAAGTTATGTTCTATGGCAGGAAGATTTCTCCGAGTTGCTACCTTTGAGCGAGTTCCCTATCATGCATCTCATGACGACAGAGAAGCGATTCTCCAACAGACGTCTAGGCATGTATCATCCTAAAACCGGAGCAAGAATAATTTACGACGTCGATGGCGAAACCATCACTGATAACAAGACTGGCGAATTCCTTGGTGGTCTTGTCATCTTTCACAATGTCACTGAATATGCCAATACCATTACCGCTCAGAAGGTCCAGAACGAACGTCAGTTCGAAGACATAACCAACATGATCCCACAAATGATCTGGACAACAACCCCAACCGGCCAGCACGATTACTATTCGAGAAGATGGTACGAATACACAGGTCTCACGGTTGAGCAAAGTCTGGGCAACGGATGGGAGAACCCCTTTCACCCGGATGACATGGAGTTGACAGGCAAGAGATGGGCACACAGTCTAGCTACCGGCGAGGAGTACCGAACAGAGTACAGATGCCTTTCCACCGACGGCGAGTGGCGCTGGATGCTAGGTCGAGCTGTGCCTATGAAGGATGACGATGGCAAGATTGTCAAATGGTGAGCACCTCCTTCATTTCATCTCTTATTATGTTATATCCAGCTAACGATATCCAGGTTCGGCACTTGTACCGACATCCATGAGTTGGTCCTTGCTCGTGAGGACGCACGACAGACAAAACTTCGACTTTCACAAGTCATCGAAATGGCAAAGATCACGTTATGGTCGGTGAATCCCGAGCGTCAACTATCCATGCTTGAAGGCGCCATCGTTTGGAACGACAGCTCTAAACTCTCTGATGACGAGGTTCGAAAACAGGCTATCGGCAAGAATGTGTTCGAGATGTTCCACAAAGAAGCCATCCTGGACGGTGACCATCACAGGGAATACATTGAAAACATCCTCACTGGTAAAAACATCGACGAGACCACCGAGTTACATGTGAAAGAGACCAATAGATGGATTCGCACCAGGTTCGTTCCGCTTCAACGCCTGGAACGCAATGCTGGCGTTGAAGGTGATGCTTTCGTGGATGGTGTCGTTGCTGTCAGTATGGACGTGACAGACTTGAGAAAGAGAGAAGAACAACTTCGAGAACGTGACCGAGAAAACTCACGTTTGCTGGCTCAAAGTGAGGCTGCGAAGGAAGCGAGCAAGATGAAATCGCAGTTCCTGGGTAAGATTAGGATCCGTCTCGGGATAGTTGTTCGGATTTGAGCTAACATTTACCAGCCAATATGTCGCACGAGATTCGTACCCCGATCGCGGGTGTCATTGGCATGTCTGAACTCTTAATGGACGATACTGAAGGTACTCTGACCGAGGAACAACGCGAATGCGCCGAAAACCTACAACGATCTGCTAATGGTCTACTTACTGTGATCAACGATATCCTGGATTTCTCCAAGGTTGAGAGTGGCCGTCTGGATATCGAAGATGTTCAGTTCGACCTGAACGTTGTTGTCCGCGATGTCAACAAAATGCTCACGTTTGCGGCTGAGCGCAAGGGATTGATGTACATTGACGAGACTCAGGAGCTCGAACGTCTGAAGGTCATGGGCGATCCAGGCCGACTGAGACAAATCTTGACGAATCTCCTGACCAACTCGATCAAGTTCACCTCTGAAGGCAGTGTTAAGATGCAGGTTAAGATCAGAGAGGAAACTGCAGAGACTGTCGCCGTACAGTTCACAGTCGAAGATACTGGTATCGGAATCGAAGAGGAGGTCAGGAAAAGACTCTTTCAGCCCTTCTCTCAAGCCGATTCTAGCACCGCCAGGCGATTTGGTGGAACTGGTCTTGGTTTGACCATTAGCAAGAACGTAAGTGGCACTTACGAGAGACCATCAACATTCGTTTACTGACTGTGACAGTTGGTTGAGCTCATGCATGGTGAAATCTCACTCGAATCCTCCTTAGGACTCGGCACCAAGGCATCATTCTGGATTCCCTTCAACAAGGCACCATATCTCTCAGGTGACTCGCCACCACTGGACATGGGCCCGATTCCACACCGACTCCGATCTGAGCTTTCACTCTCTGAGTATAGCGGACCACAGCCACCAGGCTCGCCTCTAAAACCAGGTATCCGTCAAGCATCATTCGATTCGCGACGAGGTTCTCCAGCTCAGCTTGACTTGCCTCTGGCGCTCTCGGATGAGGAGAGGCGGAATACACACGTACTCGTTGTTGAAGGTTGGTGACGTGCTTGCGATTTGTCCAACAGAACACTAACTAACCTTGCCCAGACAACCCCATCAATCAACAAATTGCCCTGAAGACGATTAAGAAGCTCAAATTCTCGGTCAATGCTGTATGGAACGGACAAGAAGCACTCGATTATCTCAGCAAGCCAGAAAGCCCTGAGCGTCCAAGGCCAGATGTTATTCTTATGGATGTACAAATGCCTGTAATGGACGGCTACAAAGCGACGTACACCATCCGTCATTGCGAGCCGTTCGTTGCCGACCAGCAGATTCAAAACACGCCTATTGTTGCAATGACTGCCAGTGCTATTCAGGGCGATCGAGAGAAGTGCGAGAACGCTGGAATGAACGACTATCTGGCAAAGCCTGTGAAAGGCAAGACTTTGGAGCAGATGTTGCTCAAATGGGCTGTTGAAAAGAAACGCAAGGCGGCCTTGTCGTCAAGCCCAGCTGTTTCTCCAAGAGCGGTGGAGGTTCCTCCACCTCGACTCCCAACATCAGTCCCGTCAACAGATACTGTACAGGAGGAGCTGAGGACGCCAGTGGATCTGCTTACACCTACATCGGGCCCAGATGTTCTTGCAACAAAGCTCAACAAACTCAACTTCCAAAACGATACAGTCTTTGCACGTTCTGCAGAGACCGCAGAAAGTCGTTCGATGGACCACTTACGGAACGAAGAGAAGGCGATGCAGCTGCGTGATCAGCAGTTATTTGCTAGCGCAGCCACGCCCAAAAAACTCCTAGGTGTGCTGGGAGAGACAGCAACAACACAAGACGTGATCGAGACTCGGCCTTCGAAGCTCACACGTGAGAACATTGAGAAGCTGACTCGGAACGCACCCTTGGACCACATCATTCAGGCAGATGTGGATACATCAAGCTTAGATGTCACTGTCGATAGTAATGCCCAGGCACGCCCAAGAAGGCCCTCAATGGGGACACGGATGAAATCTGATGGTGAGAAGACAGTCTTGCCAGAATGATGGATCTACGAAGTAGCTGCAATACGAGATGAAGCATGAGACTAGGCGTTTTGGCATGGAACATAAGTAAAAGGGGCAGGTCACGCGTTTGATCGAAGAAGGGCCCTGTTCTAAGATGCATGGTTGGAATATATTGGCCGTGCATGCGATAGCATTGACTGTAATCCCTGACAATAGAATTGATCGTAATCCTTGACCGGGGCATTCGCACGTGGGTGTTTGACTTGAACATGTCCCCATGGACACTATCTTCCTGCTCGGACCATATTGACAGGGGAGCGCAACTTGGCATACAGCTGAATCCAGTAATGTTAATTTTGCTCGTACGTATCGCATAAATGGAAGAGAGGCAACAAAAATAAAACACTTTGCATTGAGATACTGGAAATGCTATTCCAGACCACCCTACGGACGTAGAGAGGGTAGAGGTTGGCACACACATGCTGACGACACGGGAAACAAGGTTTGAGCGATCACACCGAAGCCAAGACACTGGGTCCAACGACCACCAAGGTCGAACGGTATGCCCTTGATTCTCAGATCAAAATGGTCCAGACAAACACCAACGAGATGGGTCGGGGAAAGGGACCGTCGTTGCTCGGACATGTTGAGAGCACATGGAAAGTGTCTCGTACGCACGACACCAAACCCACAATTCTTGCCAACTTTATCTCACAACGCCATACCACATAAGCAAATGTGTCCCCGACTATCAGCCGCATCTAATGGTCCATGTAGCGCGTGACAGGTCCCGCATTTGACAGGAACTAGCAACGCAAAAGGAGTCATGTTGAATGAGTCGGAGGCCGGAAGAAGACCATAGCAGATCAAAAAGGGGACAGTGAGGTGTCCCAATTTGGGCGAATTCGGAGCAAGGACAGCAAGCAACACAGACAGCTGCAGCTAAATTCATCAATTGGCAGCCCATCGTACGCGTGTATCACACGCGCACCTGAACATCTTCATCTAGAAACGCCACCAATCAAGCAACAAGACTCTTGGGTGTTTCTTGTGGCCGTTGTGGAAGGCCACTTTCGACCTCGTGCTGCTGGGTCAATTTTCCTTCTTGGACCGATGGCATGGGCTTCTGGTGCAAAAAGTCCCGACCGGCAGTGTGAACCCATGTAACCTTGGGCTGCTACTTCGAGGGGGTATGATTAAAGTGTGGCTGGCGGAAGGATCGGCATGTAGTGTGCCTTTTGACCGCAACGATTTCCTGGGCAGACAAGCGTAGCTCCATACAGACTTTTGTGGCATGCAATGTTTCCACTAATCTTTAATCATGCTCCCATGGAATTTGTTAACGCTGTGGACCACGGCCGTTGTGGCTTGTCTACACTCTCTACGCGAAGGGGGAAAAGCAAACGCCATAAAGTGTATAAGAGTCAGTGACGGGTGTCTATTGGAGCTATCCCGACGAGGCATGACGGAAGACTTTTGGGACGCTTGCATGCCCGATTACGGCTGCGGCGTTTTTCGAAACATACCTATCGCAGCTAAGCAGCTGCAAGTGGCTTGGAAGCATGAACCCAATGGAAATAATAATGGCGTTGCTCACAACGAACAAGACAAGGGGTTACGGGCTTCATTATTATAGTTAGATGTCTTAGCACCAGACGGCATCTCCACCATCCGTAAGCCACCAACCTGCCAGCCAAACGCCGTGTCCAAGCGTCACAGAAGCCAGCCAGTCAACGGCGAGAGGGACTGAGTCCGACAACGGCTCTTTTGCTTTCGTACGAAAGACTCCCGGTCGGGCAACGAGAGCAGAGGCAAACAGCATCGAGTGAAAAGTCAACTCGCCGGATGGTCCGCAAAGCTCAGGCAACGAGAGGGCAAGGTGTCATGAGGTTGAGTACGAAATGGTAAACAAATGTCTGTCGATAATGCCGCACCATGCACAGGACAAGTTCCAGGTAAACGGAGCGACAGATTCCCAATCTCTTGCTGTTGGCAGAAGAGGGTGCTTGGAGCAGCAACAGCGTCAGCAGCGCAAGGCCAACAGAGATAGCAGGGGAGGGGAGCAAGAAGATGTGGAGGTGGCAGTGTAAACCTTGACACAAGGTGAATCTCAAAATTGAACCGCTCGCTGCGCTCGGAGATATGTATGCACAGCTAGGAACCCACAGGTCAACGAGTCAAGAGAGGCCGCTGCGCTAGACAAGGCTAGGAATGGGCGTAGTGGAGACGGCAGGTGGACGGCGATTGGCTGCTAAGGTTGAGCCCTGCAGGGAGCTAAAACAGCCACATCGGCCTGTAAGTCGACGTCAGTGGTGACTCGCTGGAGGCAGGTGCGTATTTCTACCTCTGCTCCCCGCTGATCGTCGTTGTTGATCCTCTACATTTCACGAACAGGCCCACCTTTTGACCAAGACTTGAAACGACTACGGCCTCCGCACAAGTCCTAAGACCCTAAGACGACAAATTTTTTGCCTCTTTCAGACTCGTCCACTATCAGCACCCCAACCTCATCTACCCTCCGCCCGAAATCGCCTCGAGCTTCTTGCTGCCACTAGCATCTCTACCCTGGCGTTTAAGCTTTTCGGGCAGTCCACCACCAGAGGCTTAGCAAATCCCGCACTCGGACACGACACCTGAGGCTGCAGCTCACAGACGAAACTCGAAACACTTAAACTTGCTGATCCCCTCGTTGGACGCACACTGATCGTCCTCTCCACGTTCTGTGAACCCATCTCCAGCGTTGATCCTTAAACCATCGACACGCGCTGCCTATCCCTCCACCACCCGCCTCATCAAACAACCAATTCATTGTTCCCCCTCTACCCAACCCTCTCTTCATCACATATTCACAATGGCAATGGCTGTCGACAACCGCCAGCAGGTCTCTGGCCTGTCTTACGACCACCTGCGCTACCCCGCGCCGCACTTCACCAACCCATGGGTGTCCGCCGCTCCCGCGCCGAGCCACCACATGTATGCTACCTCGTTGCCTCAACCTTCGATGGTCAGCGATCCCGGCGCACATCACTTGGTGGCAAGAGCCCCGAGTGTTAGTGTGACCATGCCCATGCACTCAAGTGCCATGCCGGCTCCTACTCTGGCTTCAGGTATTGATTCTTTGGATGCTCTCTACGCGCAATCCAGCTTACCAGGCCAAGACGGTCTCAGTGCTCCTCGTCCCTATGGCTCGACCTATGTGACCTCTGGTCCCTCGTCTGGCGCCTTGTACGCTCCCACCTCTGCTCCCCACTATGCCCGCGAGTACCCCAACACCGCCGCCTCATACGCCGCCTACAACCAGGACCGTCGCTCCTCGCACCCGTCAGTAGCCTCCGCCAACTTCCTTGGAAACCCCGTGCTGGCCCAGAAGCACCGCCAGAGCAGTTTGATTGACATCAACAGACTAAACGCGCCCTCCACCGAGACCGAGCAGCGCAACAGCTTCAGTGATGCCCTCGATGCTAGCAGAGGCATGGTTGCCATGAGCCAGGACATCACCCCCAGGAACATCTATGGCAACCAGGGTTCGAGCAGAAGCTCGTCCGACTCATATGGTTTCCCCTCGACACATTCGGCCCATTCGTCCATCTCATCGGCCAGCACATATCCTTCATCATATTACGGATCCGTCAGCGAGGCTTCATATGGAGACTACAGCTCAGCATCCGAGTCTGTCGACACATCATCCCGCACATTGCCTCGCCCTACTGCTCTTTCGGGCGGTGTCGCACTCCCTCCTGCACCTCAGTCAATGATGGGCCAGTTCAGCTCAAAGGTCTCTTCGAGCTCTCAGAAGAAGCACAAGTGCAAGATCTGCGATAAGCGCTTCACTCGTCCCAGCTCTCTTCAAACCCACATGTACAGCCATACTGGCGAGAAGCGTAAGTCCTACATGTACCATGACAACTTCAAAGAACATCAGCTGACTCCATAACAGCATTCGCATGCGACGTTGAGGGATGTGGCCGCCACTTCTCAGTCGTTTCCAACCTTAGACGCCACCGCAAGGTGCACAAGGGCGAAGACTCCCACGCCTCTCCTGATGACGAGTAAGCATGCAGCGCCATTGCTTGCGTCTGATACCGACCTCGTCAACATCCTTGTCTGATACTTCCGCTCACACGCATTGTATTCTCTGTATTACTATCTGGTCTGGACGCTACATCCTCCACGACCCAATCATCCTCTGCGATGCCAAAATACGCTGGCGTCATACATGCACCCTTCTGATATTTGGAGGGCTTTATTTATCTTGTCCAACCTGGAGTTTGGACCATGAACCACTTATCGGGACTAATACCTTTCATCGTCAATCGCTACATTTTCTACTTGATACCCATGGATTTGGAGATGGCTTTTTGTGGATTTTACTACAGGGGTACATGGCGCAGCTTCATTTGTTTTTGTTTTCTTACCCAAGACCGTGGTATATTCTGTACAATAGTAACAAAAGAGGGCGAGACTACATCAAGTGTGGTATATGCCCACAAGCTCTTACGAAATATGAACTTGCTACAAGTAATCAATCCAAGTACCTATTGTGACGTCCTCTCCACACAAGCACGACATGGCATGGTTTCATGACTCTCATGAGGCTGCTGACTGCAGACCTGCCAAAGCATGACTCGGTGTTTGGTCGAGCTGGAGGGTACGCTAGCGCCACGCCATCAACGTCTAAGGCTTGCAAAACGGGGTCGCACCTCTTCGAGTTCCCTCGGTCCTTTGCGGCTAAGCTCGGTTGAAGTGCTTGTCCCAAATGACGCGTGTAATACGAGGCCAGAAGAAAAGGCCATCCGGAAGGCCAAGGCCAAGGGCCCAAGGGTCAGGTCGTGGGAAGCCATGTCCAATCAGAGAGCTTCGGACTGAAAGCGACGCTCCCCGACAAGGAAATGATTGGCCACGTCGGTGGTTTTCCCTTCAGTGACACAAAGTCTTGGGACTCCGAAAGGGCGCAAAGCACCCTCCACACTCGACGGCCACTTGGGGACCTAAGCACAAAACGAGAAGGTCGTTGATGATGATGATGATGATGATGATGATGTGACCCCGAGTGTGACGTCCACGAGATTTCCCACCAGGACTCAAAGACCGGTCACTCAAAACCAGCCTGCTTAGATTGCTGACAAGGGCAACCCTTGGTCGAGCTGCGTTTGGTCATCGCGTGGCTCTGTTGAGGATTTGTCTTTTTGTTTCCTTCTTTCGTGTTGCCCTTTGGCTTTTCTTATAGGGTGTATAATGATGCTGATGACGGTGATACAGTACTAGAGGTGAGAGGCTCAACCACACACAACAACGACAAGCACCAAGTCAAGCATAGTCAACGGAAAAGAACCACGACCTGCGTCGAGTCCATGAGCAACCATGCCGACCCGTTGTGTTAGGTGGAAAGCGTACCCACCGCTACGGTAACGATAATTTATCAATTTTTGTTTCTTCTAAACAGTGGGGTATCTTGATGATGAACATGGTCAACGTGCAAGATTGGACAATCGAGATGTGATCAATCAAGGACTCCCGTGTGTCTGACCCAGTCACGAGCCGCGCCTGGGTGCCTCAGTCCTCCTAGGGCTCTCTCCCCGTCTCCGCCAGTAAAGGCTTCGTCAATGCATACCGATCAGACATATCGGAAGGGGTCTAGGAGTCTCCAAGGTGGACCATGCAGATACGAAATGTATCATGTAGGCGCGTTCCGAGTCCGACACACCATCGAACAATTCACCCCTCCTATTTGCTGTGCCTCTGGCGTTGCGTGTACATCTCCACACAGCGTTCTGTTCGTTGTGGATAGATCCGCTGGCTGTCACACCTTGACCCTCGGTCTTGAGCTTGGGGAAGGCTTGCATGGGTCGGACAAAGGGGGCCACCTGTTGGTGCATTGTCATCGCCATCTTTTACTTCGAGGTCTTTAACGATGATCGACTGCATGTTGAATGTCCGTCTTGAAATGATGAAGCTCGGTTCAGGTACTCGAGCTTTCTTCCACCAACGACATGCAGCAGGGATGAGATAATCTTGAACCTGCGAACACTAGATTTGACAGCAGCAGCCGTTGGACTTGTCGTCCTCCGCGACCGGCGATGCACTCGTACAATGAATCTTACGCGTACCACCATTGATCTGAGACCGCAGCAGGACTGAATCTATCAGAAGCAACATCACACAACAATTTCGAGGTTGGTCCATGCCTCTCTGGAAGTACGGTGTCTCAGAATCTGCCCTTGACACGAATTCGTCGAGCAAAGCCTCATGTCCATTCCGACAGCAGTCATGGTACCGACATGATAAGATTCTGGGTTCATCTTCCTGCGGTCGCGAGTGCCTTTCTCGCATCCGAAATAGCCATCCTCTTGACCTTCACCCGGCACTTCGACAGTGCTAAAGATTTGAAACACAATATTGACATGAGGTGAGGTCGTCCTGAGACGATCATTGATAGTCGTGCCCATCCACACGTGGAGTGCACATGGGTGCAGTTGATCTCACGTTTTCCTTTGTCTGATTTACACATGGCTCTTCCAGGGTCCTTCTCTTTATGCGACTGATCAACTTCAAAGGATATAGGTATACACGCTCACCTCAGAGCCGCCTACCTAACTTTGAAGAAGCAGACCCTTGCCATCTTATGGCTTCGGATCGCAGCGAAAAGTGTCAGACGCCAACAGATCTCGCTCTCCGCGTTGTATAGTGAGTCTTGGCAAAGGGATGCCTGATTGAGACTTGGCTAGATGACGGCATGGACTTTTTGGCTTTCTGTTCCCTCGACATCTGCAGCTTGCAACAAAAAGCACGGAAAAGGACCCTTGCACCCTTGAATGGTTCTTTGTATACCATTTTTCTGCAGATCTTGTCAGATAGAACGAAACCACATTGAATAAATAATATCTTTCCAGAACAGCAAGCTACTTGTCCTCCGACGTCTGGTTTGGAGAGCAACATCCCAAAAGGCGACCCACAACATGGCACCAGTTCATGTTCTCGATGACTACTATCTCGCCATCAGTTTCCTTATCTGTTTGGGATATCAATCTATCTTCTTCGCAATCTCTGTTGGATTCAAGACTGATCAACTGAACGATGTTGCTGGTGGAACGAATTTCGTCCTCTTGGCCATCATCACGGTCGCCATGTATGGCCAGCATGAGGCCCGCCAAATTGTCGACAGCATATTCATCATGATCTGGGGAGCACGTCTGGCTGGATTTTTGCTTTTCCGTATTATCAAGACTGGCAAGGACGACCGCTTTGACGACAAGCGTGGAAAGGTCCTGCCGATGTTGGGCTTCTACGTCTTCCAAACACTCTGGGTGCGTATTGACCATTATCGATCTGCTAGATTTTGCTAATGATTAGTTTAGGTCTGGACTGTCAGTATGTCTGTAACCGTGTTGAATAGTCCCATTGTGAACCGCTATCCTCAACCTGCCTTCAACAAAGCCACTGACATCCTGGCCGTCATTGGTTTCGGCGTTGGCATTATCATGGAGACTGTCAGCGATATTCAAAAGTACAGGTTCAAGCAAGCCCATCAGGAGCGTGGTGCTGTCTGCAACAAAGGCTTCTTTGCCTGGTCTCGCCATCCCAATTACTTTGCCGAGATCCTCATCCAATTCTGTAAGTTTGTCTCTTGTTGCAGCTTGTGCTTTAGCAAGACTAACACATTACTTTCAGCCATCTTCATGCTCGCCGTTACCCCTGCATCTTACAACTACGTGCATGGCGGCGCGAAGGCGGCTCTGTTCGCCAGTATCGTCGGACCAATCTTCTTGACAACACTGCTGATGTTTGTGTCTGGCCTGACCTTGCAAGAACGTCCTGGAGCCAAGAAGAGATATGAGAAGGGTGAAGGCTGGAACGAGTATGCCACTTACCTCCACCAAACCAGCATCCTCATCCCCTTCCCTCCAGCCCTCTACAAGAAAATGCCTGTAATCCTCAAGCGCACCTTGTTCCTCGAATTCCCGATCTATGTGTTTGATCCAGCCAAGCATGCGGATCAGGAAGCTACTCAAAGACAAGCCGAGGAAGGGCACAACTGAACGCCTTGGTATGGAAATTCTGCGCGATGGACGGATTCAAGGAACGACAGCACTCGTAATCATAATATTAGACTATAGATCAATTCAGATAATGTTTTTTGAAAGCTCCAGGACATAATGCTGCAGCATACATGACAAGATCGGTCGGTTCGAGACATTCCAATTCCGTGTTTCTGATTGGGATAGGCACTCGGCCTGCTTCCTTCCAGGCTACCATGATCTGACTGCGGACAGGTTCTAAATCAGGATTCGGATGTACGCCAATGCCCAGACACATTCCAAATTCTCTAAAAGCCAGACGTTGTGTGATCGGAACATCTAGATAGTGTGTTTCGTGGAAAACTATCCGCGTATCACGCACAGCAGCGTTTGCAAGTCCTTTGGCCCAACCGAATTGATCCGAATACCAGTGGGCAGCCCAAAGCGTCATTCCTAGATCCAGAGTATCTGAACAAGTGTATGCTTTCCACTTTTGGTCGATGATCTTCTGGTAGTCGCTAATCTCATCTTGCAATACTCTCGGGTCACCGTAGGCTTGTTGAAGGATACGGTAAGTGACGAGGCCGAACATGGGACCAAGATGACCTTCGCCACGGCCTTGGGGATAAGACAAGTCTATCGGCATCTTCCTACGATTCTAGTCAGAACCAAGCATATTGTTAGAGATATGTTGTCTGCCTACCAGACCATGCGCGGATATGGAGTGTCTCGTTGGTACACGAATGCAGGATGTATTGCCTTTGCTAGTGACACAGCTTGGCCGTTGTAGCTCATGTCGCCCGTCGCAATGGATAGTCGGCTGAGCGCAAACATCCACAGAGTGAGGTAGTGATGATATTGTCCATCCCCATCAGCTCCCGAGGCTTCGTTCTTGCCTATGCGTAGGCCACCGGCTAGCGGGGCCTGGTCCGAAGCTCCTGGCAGCCGAGCAGATAGGTCGCGCGTGCGACCAAGGATGTCGTGAACTGTTTCCACTAGTATCGCGGCCAAGACCAGGAAATGCGTTTGTTCCGTCTCCTTGAACAGTGTGATGAAGTTGAGGACACCGAATGCATCGGTCCAGAGATAGCGTCCAAGATGACCGTCCTTCATGGGAGGGGGTTTCCAGTCAAGCCTATGAAGAATATCAGACTTGTTATCAACAGGCATGCTGCCTCGAAACCTCCTCGGCTACGGTGTCTATGTTCAAAAAAAAGCGCAGCTAAATTAGTGTCTTACTTGTCGTCGACGGCCATGGGAAATTGATAGACCTGCTGCATCGCCGTTACGAAGTCTTTCATCTTGTCCGGTAAATCCATGATGGTTGCTAGTTAGGAAACTCTTGAGAAGATCCGCGCTGGGGAGCCATTTGTTTTGTATTTCGTCTTCCAGGATAAACAAGAATCGAGGTAGCTGCGAGTGCTGCAGGGTCCCCTGACACATTGAGCATTACATCAGGTCGACGCCATTGTGCACCAACATATAAATAATAGAGTGTTACCCAGTACAGTCGGCACCTTGGAAGATGTATATCGGTAGCGTCTTACACGTCGTGCTCGAGCACCAATCTGCCAAAAGCTGTTCTGGTTCTATTAGATCTGGCCAGTCCGAGTGGTCCTCAATCCTGCGGGCAGATCCTGGCGTCTCGTCGACATACATCAGCCATTTGGCGTTGCATCGCCGATGATAGCGATGAGTTTTGCAGTAGGATTGAAGACCATTAATAAGGTGTAGTGAGGTTGGTCGCAGACATAAATTAAAAATCGACGTATCTTTTCCATCGCCAGTTTCACGTGCAAATGCTTCGCCAAGCACTGTATACAAACAATCTCCACCACCTCGCTGATAAACATTTGCAGCTACAACACGAAAACATGTCGGATTTGGTGGAGCAATGCCCTTTACCAGAGCTTGCAGAAGCTCTGAGACCGTATATCAGACCGCGCGAGGAGGTTGCTGAAATCCGGCGTGGTATAGACTCTCTCCTGAGCCAACACGTCCAGGACGCCAATGTTCCTTTCTCGAGAGTGACATTGTCTATTGCGGAGACATTTGCACACTCTGCACTCAACAGTCCATTCAATGGCGCACGGAGAGCGTTCATGCAAGCACTCATCGCACGCCAAAAAGCACAATCCCAGTACGACGCTTTGAAAGCCGAATTGGATCTGCTACAGCATACCCCTGGCAACAAGGAAGATGACGAGAAGAAAGAAAACCCAGTCGCCGACACTGTGGCACTCATTCGCCAAAGACAACGACGAGACAAACTCTTGGTCATCGAAAAGGCACTGGACGATCTGGAAAAGGTCAGGCATACTTCACCATACGCGGACCCGAGCGAGCTGCTCAATGGCATGCAATCTCAAATCCCACCTCTTCTTGCACAACAGTCCCAAGAAGAATCATTAGCAGATGCGCAGGCGCATGTCTTTGAGCTGCAAAAGGCTGTGCTGCGTGCCCAGAGCACTATTCAGTCAAAGGCGCATGTCAATCCGCCTCAACAACCCGTCACAGAAGATTGGAGACGCGCATATGCTCTACGACGAGCTCGAGATGAATTGATCGCTTGGATCGAAGGCGAGCTTGCAAAGTTGTCCGAAGACGACGAGCACGTTGATGACGATCTGGATATGCCAGGAGATGGCGGAGCGGAGTCAGTGGACGAGATCAAAACAACTCTTCAGAGTCTGTACGGCAAATACATCACTTCGCGAGAACGGCTTGTCCAGGTTCTGAACACTCAACATAAAATCAACCCGGACCCTGTCGAGCCTCTTCGCGAGAGGCAACAACCAACAACGACCAACGATGAAACGAGCAATGCTGCTCTTGCTTCGAAAGTTCTGCCTTTTATTGGGATTCTCCGATCTACTGCTCAAGAGGAGGCAGCCCTGATGCAGCACACATCTTATCTACGACGACAAATCACAGCTGTTTCGTCCGAGACAGAGCAGCTGTTAGTCCGCCTGTCAGACGAGAGTCATATGGTCAGACCGGGCACATCGCATACTGCCGCCTGGGCCGAAGCAGCGAAAGATGCAAGAAACAGCGATAAAGATGTTGTTCAATCTCAACTGGTTACAGGAGAGGCCAGCATCAATGGTGTACGGAAAGTTTTGGCTTCGGCACAAATGAGCAAGTAAACCGATTACAGGTTCGAACTTTGACTGGACAAGCGTCCAAGCCTTCAGTTTATTTCTCACAACAGGAACACTCGCATTTCTACAGCTTAGCCTTTGTATCAATCTGACCAAACTCAGTAGTACAAACCAATAGAGTATCCTCCAAAGCCTAAACACACAAAGTCAGCAAACATCCCAAGATCTCTCTCAAGCGTCAAACACTCACCGGCAGTCTGAACTTCTCGTTGATGGCCTGATAATCCTCACCGGCCAACATGTCGCAGAAATGCTTGATGCTAGCATAATGCACAATGGCAATCTCATCCCATCCACCCTTGTCGCCATCGGCGGCAACGACATTTCCCACAATCTTTGCATCTCCACCTCGTTTGCTGGCCACCTCGATGAAATGCTGTCCGTATTGATAGTAGCTTTGTTTGCCATTGGGCTTGAACTTGAGTAAATTCAACATGGTAACAGGACCATCGTGTTCTTTGAGCAACTGCTCCATGAACTTCAACAACTCGGGTGACAGCTCCAGTTTCTGACTCGAATCGGGCATTTTGGGGTTGTCCAGCGAACCTGTGAGGCCAGCCGAGGAAGCCTCTTTGATGAGTTTTGCATTCTTCTCGGGGTATGCGGATAATAGCTTGGATGGTATGCCCACGGGTAGAGTGTATCTGGAAGAGATGTGCTGAAGACTGGAGTCTGGGAGTGCAGCATTGGGACCTTGGAGAAGCAGCATCAAGTCCCATGGTTTGTTCAGGATATCAGCATCTTGAGTTGTGGTCTTGACGACAAAGTGGCGTGGTTTCGAAGCAACTATTACTTTGATGGAAGGATCGGCTTTCTGGAGGTGGGTGAGGAAGGTGTGGGGTTGGATGTCATCCTTCAGACGTAGCAGGTGGAAGTTGAGCAGAGGCATAACAGTAGTCCAATCTGTGAATATGTATTGAGAGTGATCTCGTGTGTGCAATTCGAATCCTTGCTTCCTACAGCATGTGGTGTGTCAAATCCTTGCATGATGCTATGGACATCCGAGGGCATGCTCGAAGGTGCGGAGTCGCTCCACGATGCCTCGGAGGTTGGAGTCAGGGTCGCTCGACGTCACGATGGTCAATGAACCAGAAATTGAGCGAGAACGCTCACTGGAGCACATATTTGCCATAGAGAGATGCCAGGTACTTGTAGAGGTATGGAACATCATCAAGGCCGTGGTCTTGTCGGCACTCCTTGTTTTCAGTCTAGATCAGAAACCAAATGTATGTTTCTGTACGTGAATTCTAGTAAGCCTTCTCAAGGCCGTAGTCAAAGCCTTCTCCAAAGGCTACTCTTGTCTTCCCAAGCACCATGCTATGCCGCTCGTGCAGATTCCAGCAACCTCAATGCGTTGGCATATTCATCACTATCCTCGCCGCAGCACTTGCGTTCAATCTCGAGATCCTTCTCAGCCCATTTGACAGCATCTTCCTTACAACCCATGGCAAGATTGTACTCGGCCGCGTTCTCGTAGGCTTCACCCAGTGTATCTGTCTCTTCCAGGCCATCCTCTAGCATGAGAGAGATGATCTCTTCCACGGTCGTAAGAGCCTCGGCGTAATCCCAGGTGCCCCAGTTCTCGAAAGATCTTTTGTTTTCCCTCCTTTGCATGACAGTCATGAGCTCTTCCAGCTTGCTTCTTCGGGCTTCGCGCGCTGGATCTTGTGTCTCGCAAGCCTCACAGCAGCATTTAAATCCCCAGTGACGCAGGACGCGGCGTCTCTCTGCTGTGCCATGGCAGATATCGATGTAGGCAGTGCATATCTCTTCACCAGGGCGGATATCGCGAAGGGCGTGTATGGTGAGACGGTCTATGTTTGGGTTGTAGCGGTGGTAGACGTTGGGCGAACAGGAATGATTGAATCGTGCCGCCTGTCGCTTGTCAGTATGGTCGTCTTGTATGAGATGATCGGATATTGGCTTACGTTTGGAAAAACACCGAGCTTGTTAGGTGATCCATCGGAATAGCGCAAAGTAAAGCGATTGGTCTCGAATCTCGAGTATGCATCCTCGTGTTTCTTGACAAGGTGATCGAATGCATCACCTATGTCGTCTGGGCCTTCTATCAGCACTGTCGAAGCATGGGCCGGTAGACAATCAGCGTACCATCACAGGCATCTCGTAATTCGCCAATCCAATCGGTATCTCCAGGGGGGCTCGAGGATGCAGCGAGTGACCAGAAGAGAGATTGCTGGTCCAGGGGCAGATCCTTGATTGTGAGGTAACATTCTATGACATCGTTGTCGTCAGGGAGCGCAAAGAGCGGAGCTTCGCAGAGGATACGAGTGCCCGAAGGGATGGCGGCAATGGCAAAGACTCCAACGCCAGCATTTGGCGATTGTCGCTGTTCGAAAAGACCGGACGGGGTTGGTACTGTTGTGAAAGGCATATTGCTTCAAGAGACAAGAAAGGACTAGACAACGAAGAGAAGAGCGAGGTAACGCTTTTCCATTGCGTAATTGCTCGCCGAAATGGACCTACCGAGAAGTGAGATGTCTACATGTCTCCAGTCCCAAGGGAGAAACGACGAGTATGTGAAGAGACAGCGGAGGTGCGCGCAGTGAACGAAAGTGGCATAGATGCTTGCGGAGTGTGTCGGTCATTGATGAGGCTGGAGAAGCGAAGCGTGCGACAGACGCTCCACGTCCAACATGACAAAGACACATTCCCGACCACATACATCCTGACTGCTGGATTACAGCCTGCTTGTCTTGTACTCGAACATCTGGAGCTTCGAGACTTGAACTTCAACAATAGCAACAACCATGCCGTCGCCGCACAAACTGCCTCGTGTCGCCATCTCGTATTGCACTCAATGCAAATGGATGTTGCGAGCAGCTTACTTCGGCCAGGAATTGCTGTCAACCTTCGGAACAGCCATTGGCGAGATTGCTCTCATTCCCGTCACAGGCGGCGTCTTCACAGTCTACCTTACCCATGTTCCTCCTGGATCTGACGAGAACGCCGAAGCACAAGAGATATTGCTGTGGGATAGAAAGGCAGAGGGAGGTTTCCCAGAGACCAAGATCTTGAAGCAGCGCTTGAGGAACCACATTGAGCCCAATCGAGATCTCGGTCACTCTGACAAGCCCTCCAAGACTCAGTCCTCGGACACATCTGCAAAATCAAAAGAGCCTGCTACCACAACAAACCAAGGCACAAAAGACTGCGAAGACTGCAAATAGTTGTTCTGTCTAGCTACATTAAGCTACACTGCGCTGTTGCCTAGCTACATCATACTGCACTGCATTACTATGACAGCATCTCCCACACTCTCTACCTTATCAAATCAGTCGAGTCTTCGCTCTCAGGAGTCTTCGCTTCCAGTGACAAATACAGCCTATGGATCTCATGGCGCAGAGCCTCAATAACCACGTTATCTTTGCCACGCTCATGTTCGACAGCCACCTGCAGCGCAGAGCCGAAGGCTTCATTCATCTTGTCCTCGAGCCGAGCATTAATCTGAACCTTGAGCCTCTCGTTCTCGGCACATTGGGCTTGCAGTTGTTGGCGTAACAGCAGCATCTCGGCATCCGGTCCGTACACGTTCATGCTCTGTACAAGACTAAGGTGCGCTTGTTGATCGTGTCCGAGACGTTGACGTAATCTTGGTGTCGAGCATATCAAATGTTGCATCTGGCCAACCAAGGTATCTTGATGGCATGATGAGCTCCATGACATGTAGAAGTTTGCGACCCAGTCCTCCAAGTAGTTGAGCTGCATGCTCAATGCAAGAGTTTCGGCACGGGAGTGGTCGCGGTCAGAGATGAGGTGATGCATTCGCTCCGCTGTCTTGCTGGATTCCTATTGACGAAGATCCAAACCTGCTCTGACCAGCGCTTGATTGTGTGAGACTTCGTCTGAAAGGGCTCTGATTTTTCTCTCCAACGACTGGATCTCTTCATCCCCTGATTGTCAATCATGTGAGACTTGCTTGTTGACGGGATGCGTAAGGACCAACGCTTGAATCTCGATTGTCTTGGAGATCGTGTCGGTAGAAGTGTTGGGTATGTCGAATGTTGTGCGGAGACATGTAGTAGCAGGTACACACTGGTCGCTGTCGTAGGTCTTGAACAACAGGACATCCTCATCGGCTTGCTCGCTCATATAATACCAGTGGTATCCATCACGATAAACACCGTGGCGTATGGCTGTGCCTGTATCGATCGTCGAGATATCCCTCTGTGTGACAATTCCTCGGCCATCCGCGATCGCAATGGGGGACCTGGATATGGTACACTGAAATGGCCTACATATGCTGGCATTACCGATCAGTAAGAGTCGACTTGGTACTATATGGAAACAAGCATACCTGATCAGGCGAACTCTTCCTGCGAGTAGATAGTCGGCCTTCATCTCGTACATCTGGCGCAACAGTGACTCTACACTTGATGCGTTGTAATCGACATGGACCAGGTCATTGCAACCACTCTCCTGATGTTGCTGCTGTTGATCGTACTGGCTAGGACAAATCACTAATCAGGCTGAAGTGCTCACCTTAATGCTAACAACGTTTATCTCATCGCAGCCCTCCAATTCATGGCGCAACAAGTCCTCGATTTCTGGGATGAGATTACATTTCATGTCCTGCTCCGATGCCCAATCTTCGAACTTGTTTGATGCTTTGACATAGCGGAATCCGTGAAGGTCAAGAGTGAAGTCTTCGTAGGCTTCACGAACATCGTGAATTGTCTCGAGTACGCTTAATGTTGGTGTTTTGCATGCCAGCTTTCTCTTGGAGGTCGTGTCCGTGTTCTTCCCGCCGAGATAATGCAACCGAACATGGACGTCTCTTGGGAACATCATGCCGAGACCTGAAGATCACGATCGGATGTCGGACTCGACAGCTTGTTGGACAAGAGAGAGTGTCGGAAGCTTGCAGTATGGAAGGGGTTTGGAAAAGGCTGGAGACGTGTTTTTTTTTGTCAACGGTAGAACTCGAAAAGTGAAGCATGGTTTAAGTATAGACAGCAGGTGCGTGATTGCTGACAGTCGGCCGGAAAGATCGCATGCCAGAGTCGTGGCTCTACGTGGCAGTCATTACAGGATAAGGCAGGCACGAAAGCAAGCATGTGTCAGCGATGAATGATAAGCGACCTTGATTCCATTGTTGGCAACCACAGATCGAACCTGATCCATACTACCGCATGTAACTGGAATTCCAAAGAGAGTAGATCAGGCAGGATGATACGGTAAGGACAAGGACCATCATGTTGGAAGAAGCGCAATAGTTGCCCAATCGGACGGTGATCCTCTAATATTGGATCAAGTCACATTACTCTATCTTCACGCGAGAGCATACAGAAGACGGTCACCTGTGGAGAAACACAACTTCTCCAATTTTGAGAAAGTGAGAGGATGGGTTTTGCAGCAGTTACAGATCCATGTCACGTGCAACTGGCCGTTTGTGGCATATGTGGTGCACGGCGCACGGCCCGGGTCTTGGTTGGAAGTGACGATGGATTTCCATCTGTGAACAACTTCTGCCACTCATAGACACGCCTCAAAGCTCGCTCCGCTCACCGCAAGCTCCAATCCTCTCACACTCCCTCGCCATCCTTCTACAACTCTCTCCTCTCACCCCCCATCACTCACCAAGCTCCACCGCAGCTTGACGCAAAAAGTGTAGATCCGTCGAGCTGCACGAGATAGTTTTATATCGGCCTGTTTTATCGTCACTTTAGAGGTGAGACTCTTCGATGCGCTGAAACACCTTTCGCGCACCCGGCTACTGCTTCACTCTGAAGTTGTTCGGCCAAAAGAAGCAGCGCTGATCGTGTAATATCATCAGAAATCGTCTCGACTTTCCGTACCGCCAGTCTACTTGTATCCGTCTGCTTCTTGGTTTCTTCAAAATGGCTTCCGAATCCGCTATCAACGGCACCTTTGTCCCCCAGAACGGCTATGGCTCGATAGAACAGTCTGGCTACACCGCCCCCAGCTACCCTTCCTCCAACCCTTCCGCGCCTTCGCAATCCAACGACTCCGCTGCTGGCATTCCCAAGGACGAGGTTGGTTGGTACTTTGTCGAGCAGTACTACACCACCCTCAGCCGCAGCCCCGAAAAGGTCTACGTATGTCAAAGACTAATACAACGTACATGAGGAGGATATGCATTGACTGGTTACAGCTCTTCTACAACAAGCGCTCACAATTTGTCTCGGGCAACGAGACCGAGAAGGTCGAGGTCTGCGTGGGACAACGGGTACGTCTTCGCTTGCGTAACAGCGCACAAGATGTCAAGGTACTAAACCAGCAAACAGGCCATCAACGAACGCATCAAGGAGCTCGACTTCTCTGAGTGCAAGGTCCGCGTCACCAACGTCGATTCCCAGGCCTCGGACGACCACATCGTCATTCAGGTCATCGGTGAGATTTCCAACAAGTCGGCCCCTCACAAGAAGTTCACCCAGACTTTTGTCCTCGCTGCTCAGACAAACGGCTACTTTGTGCTGAACGATATCTTCCGTTACATCATCGAGGAGGAGGAAGAGGCTGGCGCCACCGAGGAGCCCGCCGCTGTTCAGGAGCCTGCTCCTACTGCCACTCAAGAGCCCGAGCACGAGACTTTGACCAGCTCTGAGGACCCCGTCGCCATTGAGAAGGACGCCGCCAAGGTTGACAAGGAGATTGAGGAGAAGATTATTGCTGAGAAGCCTGAGGAGACCGCCGCTCCC
>JALPCE010000098.1:0-73872 GCA_026538705.1 Aureobasidium sp. GC_Fusr_1 | reverse complement strand
TACAAAAAAAAAAAAAAAAAAAAAAAAAAAAACAGCTCCGTGGCAGGGTCGTCCTGACAACAAGGAAGGCTCACTAACCACATAAAACAAAAAGACTAAGCAAATTGGCGTATTGGATATTGAAACAGGACAAAGATCTACTTTAAGGAAAGTTCTGCCACCTATGTACGGTAAAATCATTGCCAGAGCCATTAACGTAAGAGTGTATAAGTCTAGAGGAGAACATACGAACCAACAATTACAGAAGACATAAACGACGACCGACAGAGGTAGCCTATCTCTGCCATGGTCGGCCTCCCTTCTGATAACCCCAACCTCCCGGTCCTCTATTCTGCCAGTTTTGGCCCCAGCTCTGTGTTTGTGTGGATTCCGCGGCCTGAGAAGCTCCAGTCTCGCTCTCGACGGGAGGGTTGGGGTTATTTGTGTAATACGCAGCAACTGCGCTCTCGATTTGACTTTGCTCGTTGTATGCACCCAGATTGCCGAGATAGTTGAGCTTACTCTGAATCTGATCATCGGCATAAGCATCAGCAGACCAGTCTTGTGCCACAAATCGCGAGTCGGTAGGGTCATCCAGAGACTGCACATTATCGTAGCCCAGGGTTTCGAGTGCCGTGACGTTGAATGCGGCCATCATCATCGAATCTTCGTGTCGAAGGTTGTGGCAGTGGAACATGTAAAGTCCATTCCAACTTGTTCAGGTCAGTACGAGATACTGCACAGACGTTCGTTGTATAGACTCACGGGCCATAGTACGCCTCAATATCGACGGTCTCACCAGGCTCAAGAAGGACAATATCTTTCAAGCCTGCCGATTCATAAGGGAGGACACCTCGACTACCGCCCGTTCGAGAGATGATCTGAGTAAATTTAGTCTTTGGTTCTACGTTTTGAGATCAACGTGTAGCTGACCTTAAAGTCGACAAGGTGGACATGAACAGGGTGGTATCCGGGACCACCAGCATAAACCAATCTCCAACGCTCGGTTGATCCCTGAGGCGGTTTTGCAAGTACCCGGTTGTTGACGTCGTTGAAATCAACACCATTAATAGTCCAATGGTTGTCTATACATACGTTAGATAGGGTGTCATTGGTGGTCAGAGAGATGCTACACATACCACCACCCACTTGGAAGCGGAAAACGTGGTCAACTTGGTCCCTTTCTGCTGGCCAAGGAATGTTTGGATTAAGAGTGCTGGGCACGCTGTTTGATGACCAATCATCTACGTTGTTGCCGACGACAAAACGCATGACAAGATCTGTATTGTCGTATTGGGCAAACCCTTGTCCCTGAAGATTGAACGCGTTCTTCAGAGTAAGGTTCTGGTTGGCAAATGCTGCGAAGTCGACAACAATCTCGTAGCGTTCTCCCATTGCGATTGTAACGTCGTTGGAGTTCACCGGGGATCCGAACAGGCCAGCGTCCGAAGCGATGACCTGAAAATCGACCCAATCTCCGTTGGACTGCTCCACGTGAAGGTCGAATGGTCTGCTTGTAGCAGTGTTGTAGAATCGCAGTCTATATTTCCTGGGTTCAACCTCAAGATACGGGAAGGGTTGGTGATTGACTTCGATGCTGATATGGGTAAGTCTTTGGAGCAAAGAGTGAGCGTTGATTAATGCAAACGTACATGTCCCCAATAAAGTCTTGTTCCTTGTCCTCAGTGATAGAGACGAGATCACCTGAAGCCGTGTACATTTTGTCGCTGATCATGAGCGGTACATCGTACTTTCCGGTAGGAAGATCGAGTTTGTCCTCTTCAGGGTCGTAGATGATGTATGTGCCAATCAGACCTCTGAAACAGTTCAATGTAGTGATTCCATCTGCATGGTCGTGGTACCATATAGATCGAGCGCTCTCACTATAGGTGAGAAAACAGTTAGCATGACCTTACTGGCGTAAATGCAGCAAGCAAATCTGCTGATCAGGGCCAAGGGTACATACTTGTTTGGATAGTAATAATCTTTGAACTGGCCTGTATGAATACTATCGTTTGCCCAGCCATCCCACGGTGTATGTGTAGGCGAGCCATGAAGATGGATTACTGAGTCATCAGTATGGTTGTTGTGGTAGCGAATGACTGTCTGTATGCCCTTCTGTATATAGTATGTTGGTCCTGGTGCAACACCGTTGAAGCCTACGAGGTTGGCAGGCCCCAAATCAGGATACACCTGCTTTTGGAATGGCTTGACAGTAACCTCATAGAAGTCTATCTGTTGACCATTGACATTGGCGGAGCTGACAGGAGGTTAGGCTTAAACTTCGGAAATAGCAGCTGAACTTCTCACCTTGCCGGAGTTGCGATTGGTGCTATAGGCAAAGGATTTTGGAATATGGCGCTATACGTCGGACTGCCGGCCAAAGCAAGGGGGACCGAAGCAAGACTAGCAAACCATAGAAGCGTACGTGGTGCCATTATGTCTCTATTATGAATGGGTATGAAACCTGACAAGCGAAAGACTGGCGCTAGCTGCGCGAAAGAGATTTTACAGGACCAGAGAGAGGATGAGGTATAGGATGTGCCTGCAGCAGGCACCGCCTTTATGAGAACTTGCCTTGCCCCCCTGCATGGGCTTTGGCCTTGAGTATCTGCTCATGACGATCGAAAAAAACATCCAGGTTCACCCATCTTAGCAGGGATCCATTATCCTACGAATATGCATGTGTTGCTGTGGCAAGCATGCGGCTCCAGAGCGATCATTGTCATTTTGAGCACCATGCATTCGGACAAGTTGGAGACCCGAAGGATCTTGGTGTCATTTCGAGGCTTCGAGCTTAGAGTTGCAGCCGCTTGCAGATGCGGCAGGTGCCGAAGTCGTTTCATTGGCTCTGACCCTGGCCCTGGATCTGGATCTCAAAAGCTTAATCACACGCCTGTTGTGACGACCTGTTGATGCATAGCCACTTCATGCTTGCTTTAATGCCATGCCTCAAAAGACATGGCCGCTCGCACATCGCATCTAGCCAGCTTTCTGTCATCACTTGCTGTACTTGTGGTGTGAAATCCTTCGTGGTCGAGCTCAACAACGTCTCGCGAGTGTGTGCTGATGCATGAACCTTGTCCATCCAAATTCATGGCTAACGGCACGCTGCATGCTCGCTCCCATGCTAGATCGAGGTTAAGATATGATGTATTGCGACGTCTGCTTCACAAGAGTTCGCTGCGCGCCATCACGGCACTTCTACATGGGTGCGTGATTAGGCTGACTACTGTACTAGAGTGGTGGCAGTTTGCATCGGTAGTCATCCATCCTTCACTGTTTCACATATTATGCTAAAGTCTGTCATGTTTTGTACTCTTCTCAAGCTGGATAATTACAGGTAGGCCATTGAACTGATGCGAGCACTTCGCGTGTGCGTGTTCGAAGAACGCTATCAATGCGACAGCTTGCGATGAACACGATTCTGCTCTCCGACAGTATTGTACACTTCCATAGATACGTAAACATGACTAGGATAGGAAGACTTGATAAGCCATCAAGTCTCGCAGCCAGGTTTCATGTACCGACGAGCCGGCCAACGCCAACTGAGAGATAAGGCGCATTCACGTTCATCACACCCTCTTATCTATTCTATTCATTCTTCTCTCTTTCGAGATCTCACCCCAGTTCAAACGAACAAATCCTTGGCATGATATCAATGTAGTCGTTCTACAGACGCAAACCATGTCCTCAAAGCTGTCGAGTGTGGTTACCAATGAACATCCCGTGTCCTTGAGACTCGATGTTCTGTGCATGTCTGTTGAGTTCTTGATTACTGACTGTATAGACAATGGTATTTGGGAACGCTCTAGTCAACACTGCGATGCTTATGCTTTGGCTTTACCAATCTATGTTACCCGATAAATCGCGAGCTGCAACGTCATCCTTTTCTTCCGGCTCCTCGGTCCACTCTCCTCCACTCAGAAGGTGAAAGAACTCGCCCTTCTTGCGCAACAATCCCTCGTAGCTTCCTTGCTCGACGACGTGTCCTTGAGAAAGCATTATGATATTCTTCGCAATTCTCATCATGTCTCTGCTATGAGTGATGATTATTACGGTTATGCCAGTGCCATCGCGCTCGACCAAGCCTTGTATGGTTTCCCGAACCAGGTTTGCACTTTCGACGTCAAGTGCAGACGTTGCTTCGTCGAGGATCATGACTGCTGGTCTGCGGACTAGAGCCCTGGCAATGGCTACCCGTTGGGCCTGTCCACCTGACAGTCCAGTACCGCCTTCGCCTACCAGAGTCTCGTAGCCCTGTGGCAGGCTCATGATGAACTCATCAATACCAGCTGCGGCTGCAGCCCGCCGAACTGATGCCATGCTGCTATGAGGGGACGACTGTGGCAATCCATATGTGATGTTCTCCGCAACCGTTGCAGGAAATAGTACTGGGGTCTGCGAGACAACCGTGATTAACGAACGCAAAGTTGGAGTATGTATATGTTTCAGATCACGACCGGATAGCATGATGTCTGGTATCCTACCATTGACCTCAAACGATTCGCCTGCAGTCGTGTAAAGATTCAAGAGCAAACCGGCAATGGTGGACTTTCCAGACCCTGAAGATCCCACCAATGCAGTAGTTTCACCCGCCGGTATGAGCAGGTCGATGTTCTTGAGTACCGCTTGATCCGGACGAGAGGGATAAGAGAAACTTAGGTTGTGTAGCTCAATATCACCGATCGATGTGATCTGTGTGTTTCCAAAATGTTCATGCGAGTCTTTAGGTAACGTCGAGAGTCGAAGTAGGCGAGATGCGCAATCCTTTGCTAGACCTATCTGTGGTATAAGACCCAGATAAAGGCTCACGTTCGTGATTGCCAAGATTAATTGGATGAAAACTTCAACAATCTTTGACACGCTGGCCCCATCTCGTATCAACTTCGCCCCAGCATAGAACATGAGCGCCATGACAAATATTCCGGAAGAATCTGAAAGACCGTAGAAAAAGCCAACGTAGATAGAGCGTTTAAAGCCAACCTGTAGTGCGTGCTTGGTTGCGTGGAAGTACCTTTCTCGGAAATGAGACTCGAGGGTCAAGGCACGTACGGTCTTGATGTTGGTGAACGTTTCGGTAAAGATTGATCCTGCGGCCTCCGCAGCGTCGTTGCTTTTACCCTCCCAATTTCGACTAACAGTGCTGAAAGATTTGGTGACGAAATATACGTAGGGGCCGAGAGCCGCTGCGATAAGAGTGAGCTTCCATTGCGAAGTCAAAGCCCAGATGAAAGCAACCACGCTCAAAACAAGCGCAATGTAGAGAGATGATGCAAAGCGACCTACAAGATTACGCATCTCTTCTGCATGTCGGTCTAAACCCTCCATCACATGTGAAACCGAGTTCCCTTCGTGAGTAAACCAATCACGGGGCTGATCAAGGATACGTTCTAGTGACCTTTCACGCATGGTATTGACCCATACCTGACCAGCATATTCTAGGAACAAATGCATGATATAGCTGCTCGCGCCACTCAGAACTGCGATACCAAGAATCGCCACGGTGTAGATCACAGCGATTTGTTTTTCTTGGTCGCCTTTCCCATAGGTTCCTATCAGCTTGGACAGAACGTTGGAAAAAACGGGAGTACATGCTCCGTTGATGGAGGCAGCAACAAAAGCGACAATGAGAACGGCCCTCGTATACCAGTCAAGGCTAGGCCAGACGGTGCTGAGAATAGCTCGTAGGGAGAATATCTGCCGGTCGTCTTCGGGCGCTCCCTTATTCTTGTGCTTCGATAGAGGTTGCATCTCGGTGCCACCAGCGACAGCAGGTATAGACCCATCAGAAGGCAGACGTCTTCTCCTTGAGTTTCCTGAAGTAAGACGGGCCCGGGCAGCTAGATTTCCGGTCGACTCTACGAACTTGTCCAGAAGCTCAGGCGCTATAGACTTCCTGTTTCTTGTTTTCTTGCTTCCAGTAGCTTCTTTGTCACTTTGCTGTGTCGCATCCTCAGTTCGTGGTTCGTTTGAAGTAGCAGAGCTTTTGCCGCTGGACCTCCTGTTTGTAGGCGAGGACGGCCCCGATGCGAATTGAGAAGTTGGTGAGCCGAGTTCGCTGAGCGGAGTAGCAAAGCCATATACTCCCTTGAAGGCAGCCTTCGTGTGTCTGTTTGCGAAGAGCGCCGGCAGATAAGAGTATCGAGGGTTCTCACCAGCATCCAAATGGGCCCCCAATGGGTCGTCTGTAGCTTCCTGGTATGTTGGATCTGGATCTAGCTCTTTCTCCGTGCCTTTCAGAATCTCTGGAGAGTCTGGCATAGCGATGGAGTCGAACGATAAGAACTTCTTGAAAGGCGAACCGCGCATTTGTTCCATGTGTTTGCGATGACCTTCCTGTACAAGTTCGCCATCCTCAAAGATGATTGCGTAATCATCAGGGAGGATTTGTGTAATATCATGGGTGATGATCATAGTCGTCTTGCCATGGCGCCATCGACGGATTGCTTCCATCATCAGCGAACGACTCACTTGATCCAATGCGCTCGTTGACTCATCCAGAAGGAGTACAGGCGTATCTCGCAGATATGCTCGAGCAAGGGCCATCCTCTGCCTTTGCCCACCACTCATTGTGCCGCCTTTCGCTCCAACCATGGATTGAAATCTCTGAGGCATGTCATTGATCATGGCCAACAAGAGAGCAAACTCAGCAGCGCTAGTCACAGCCTCCTGTGTAACATCATGTCGATGCTCAGTTCCAATGGCGATGTTCTCAAAGACAGTGTCCTCGAATAATATGCTGTGCTGCTCAACAAGGGTGACGCGATTCCGGAGCCAGGTAGGATCCAATGAGTCTATGGGCAGCCCGTCGAAAAGTATCTGCCCCGAAGCTGCTGGGTAAAATTTCAGTAGCAATTGACCAAAGGTACTCTTTCCGGAACCGCTCTTCCCAATAATAAATGTAATGTCATGTGCCGGGATTGAGAAAGTGACATTTTTCAAAGCCATCCGGTCTGGACGGGCTGGATAAGCAAAAGACACCTGAGAAGTCGTTAGTGATGGAAAATCTGCGCATTGAGTTTAGACTTACATCTCGAAACTCGATGTTTCCATCGCATCTGCCTGGTCTCAAGAGCTCGGGTGATGGCAGAGCGTCTGACTTTTTTGCTATCTGTGCCATAATGGCTCTAAGTGTTGATCCGGCTGTTCTGCCTTTCTGGAGCACTATCATCTGTGGCAAGATGCTAGAGATGGCCTGGAAGGCGCTGATTGCCGAGAAGAAGGTTGTGACAACATCACCCGTGTTCTTTTCATGCTTGTCGACCTGCACACCGCCATAGTAGAACCCTTGAACGAATATTGCCAGTGTCATGAATCCGACGAGGCCGAACTGCTGGGAATTGGCGTTGACAACACGATAGTACCAGCTTGCGGCTTCCTTGAGGCGAGAAGAATATCTCTTTAGTTCGTGATCTTGACCGTTGAAACACTTGACAGTCTCAATGGCGTTGATGGCGTTGCCGACGTATTTGAGTGCTTCCGTGAGCTTTTCCTGTTGCTTCTTGACTGACTGTTGCATGGACGCACTCAAATAACCGATGACAAGGACGATTACAGGAGTAGTCGAAATGATGACTAGGGTGAGCTTCCAGGAAGTGTACAGAGCAAGTCCGAGAGAGGCAATGGCTTCTGCAGCAGAGGCTAGCAAACCACCAAAGGGTTGAGCGGTGGCGAGTTGAAGATCTCTTATCTGTCTGCTATCATCAAACAACAATCTCTTGGTGGGAGTGGAGTCAGCCTTACGCTTGCAGACGAGGTATCATTGCGCCGATTCCGTTCTTGCGCATATCGTACCACTCAATTTCCTTACTCAGCATACCCAAAAACAACCTTTCCCTTGCGCTGTTGGCTTGCAACTCGCCAAACGCGAGCCAGGCCGAGAAGAAGATGAAATGCACTAGCCAACTACCAACTCCAACAGCGACAAGGTAGATGGTGTAGTTAGTGATACTCTTGAGGACTGCGCTCGGACTGCTGGAGCTGGTGAATGCATTGAATGCTTTGCCGAGCAGATAGGATTGCGCTGGTGTGATACCACCAACTGCAAGCGCCGCTGCGAGACCGAGGAACAAGCATGTCAGGTGTGACTTTGTGGTGAAGTAGAAAAGAGCTCGCCATGGCGCTGCATGCAAATCATCTTCCCTTGATTTGCCGAGAGGCACGTCCTTCTCCGAACGACTTTTTGCAGCAACATCTTGCTTTTGAACAGACTCGGTCCCCCTCGAGCGGGTTGGTCTCGGTATCCTGGGCATCTAAGCGTAAGAGGGAGTAGAGAGGAGCGGACTTGAGCAGCGCTGTGAAGGGCTCGAAACGAAATTCAGAAATCTAGTGTCTGCTGCGATTGTTCTAGAAAAGACGGTTCCGGAGCGATTGCATAATGCTTGCCTAGTTGGTACAATGCAGTGGCGTGTTGGCGGCGGTTGGTGTGAAGAATGTGTCGCGTTACTATTGTTCTTGTTCTGGCTTTGAGCAGACGCAGCACCGCCCCTTATTTAGCCCCTCTCCAAGATGACATTCTTCAAGGACAATCATGTGCCCCCCGACTGTAACAATCTACCGCGAATTTACTTGGATTCTGCGTGGAAGGTTCTAGCACCCAATCCGTTGACCTCATGCGACCATCACCCTCCCCTTCCGCTCCGCAATTCGTCGTGGCTTCATCAAACCATCAAGGTAGGTCGAGATTCATGGTCCTTTGTTCGTTGAGCAGCGGCTTACTCTGCAACAGATTGTACACAAAGCAGCGGAGTAGCAATCTGTTGATAGCAGCTACAATCCTACCAGCGTCCGCCTAGCAGAATTGGTCACCATTTGCTCGTTGCTCAAGATGCCTTCTGGCCTTGAGCTTTCTCGTAGATCCAGTCATTCAGACCTTCGCGATTTCTGCCCGGTCTCATAAGTAAACAATCGAATACAAGAAACTTTGAAGCCATACCTCAGAATTTCGAGTGCATAGAACTGCATACGCACAGCTAGAGTTTTGGAATCAGCTAAGTGCAAATGAAGGGTGAAGGTGGTCGGTGGTACCGAAGATGGTCTCGTCCTGGCCGTACTCAAAGGCAGGGTTGGAGCGCAACAAAGTGCCAAAGTTGTAGTCGTCAACCTTCTTCTCGTATTGGTTGATGAAGTTTCTCCAGCGCTCCTTGCCTGCCTTGCTCTTCATCTCGTCCTCATTGATGGTAGCTTTGGGGTCGTAGTCGGGGAACTCCTTCTTGAAGTGCTCGTAGATTTCGTCGTCGATCTTGGTCAGGCGGAGCTTAGAACCGGGCACCTTTTCAAGAATGGACCAGTAGGTGGTCATGTGCTGGACAGCTGTCAAAGACAGTCAGCGATGGCATGCTTGGAGCCACGACAGGACGCTGCGCACCCTTGACGGCGAATTGCTTCTCGATGTCCTCGAAGTTGTCCTGTTGCTCGGCGGTGAGAGACATGGCGACTGTATGTGTTTTTGAATGAGCTCGCAGGCTAGTAAGGAAGACTCGGACGAGGTCTATGGCTGGTATGGTGTTTGGGCTCGGCGCAAGAGTTGAGGATGCCTTTCTCACATGAACTCTGACAATCAGAAATCTTGAAGTGAACCCCACGCCTTGGCAAGCGCGTCACTTCTGGTTAGCAATCGATCCTGAGCGCTTGGGAGACACGACCATGCTCCACCGTCTTCCATCTTGATCGCGATCTGTCGCCGTTCTCCACCGTTTCCCATGTCCGCCATGCTCGCAAACACTGTCTGCCATTGGACGAACTTGGGGGTGGCTGGTGGCGTAGCAGGAGACGGCGAGACGACGATAACGATGTTCCTCCGCAGAGCATGAGGCTTAAAACGTGGTCCAAAAGACTCACTTGCTCAGAACACGGGTAGACAGACCAACTGACTCGAGCTTGCGACGAGCCAGCTCCTAGCCGGCCATGCGTCGTGTAGTGTACGAAGAATAACAATCCAACATGTTTGCGATAAAACTCTTAGGGATACAAAAGCCATGACATGGCGCCAATGAGCTCTCAGAGACATAAATGTCGTGAATGTCACCAATCGAATTCTCAACTAAGCGCTGTGGGGAGAGCAGCCGATGTGTGTTGCATGAAGCCTGTTTTCCAGACATCAGGTGAGCGCGCGCCGACGCTGCTGGCCAACGTGCAGGAATGTGAGAGAGACGATGGAGCAACGAGGTTTTGTACATGCAAAGTAGCTACAGCTCGGGCATCGGTACAGCTCTGTCCTCCAGGCTCAGTGATGTTGATGTGGACTGGACGATTGGCTCGGTCGACACGTTGAATGAGTTCCTTGAATTCGTGGAAACAGCACGGGCAGCTTGTGGGGAAGGAAGCAATCGCATGCATGTCAACGTCATGGCAACAGGCTTGAGGCAGGCGCGATCGAATCGAAAGCTCCGCGCGCAGCAGCTCAGAGCTCCGGCAGCTGCCTTGTTTAAAGACGTCTCCCCCTCTGCTCCTCTTCCTTGATCCCCTCATCCACTCTCCTCCCTCCAACTCATCCCCCTCTGCAATCCACGTCGCCGCCATGATTGTCGACCCTGTTGAGGCCTTCAAGGCCACGAGCTCTGTCGCTCCTCTGCCCACTGTTGTTCCCTCTCTTCCCGAGTACCAGACCGTCACCGAAACCGGCACCCGCGCTCTGTGGGCCGTCATGGTTCTGATGCTCCTCTCCATGATTGTCTTCGTTGGCCTCTCTTGGACCGTCCCCATCTCCAAGCGTCTCTACCACGTTATCACCACTCTGATCGTCACTTTTGCTTCTCTCTCCTACTTCGCCATGGCCACTGGCCACGGCATCAGTTACCACCGCACCACCGTCACTGACTCTCACCGCCACGTTCCCGACACCACCCATGATGTCTACCGCCAGGTCTACTGGGCCCGCTACGTCGACTGGAGCTTAACCACCCCTCTTCTCCTCCTCGACCTTGCTCTGCTCGCCGGCCTCAGCGGTGGCCACATCATCCTGGCCATCGTTGCCGATGTCATCATGGTCCTGACCGGTCTCTTCGCCGCCTACGGCAGTGAGGGCACCCCTCAGAAGTGGGGTTGGTACGCCATTGCCTGCATTGCCTACCTCGTTGTCATCTGGATGCTCGCCGTTCACGGCCGCGCCAACGCCATGGCCAAGGGCGGCAAGGTTGGCAAGTTCTTTGCTTCCATTGCTGGCTTCACTCTTGTAATCTGGACCATCTACCCTATGTAAGTACCCGCTAATCATGACCTCTACCGCTCCTTCTAACATAATCTCAGCGTTTGGGGTGTTGCCGATGGCTCTCGCAAGATGACCGTCGACCAGGAGATCATTGCCTACGCCGTCCTCGACCTGCTCGCCAAGCCTGTCTTCGGTGCTTGGTTGCTCTTCACCCACCAGAGCATGCCCGAGACCCAGGTTGAGCTTGGTGGCTTCTGGACCCACGGTGTCAGCAGCGAGGGTGCCATCCGCGTTGGTGAGGATGACGAGGGTGCATAAATTGCTTCACCCAACAACCGTCCAGCTCCAGCAATGAATTGAATAGACAATTCAGACCCAGCATCGAGAAAGGAGAATGAATGAGGGGAAGAGTCTTTCATGGTGATGCAAATGCTCTTCTGCCTTTGACTGCCTTGGCCGGCGCTTGCTTCGCCGTAGCAGTATCTTGTGTATATTAGCCGTTAATGATAATGCCGCCGAACGTGTCTTTACGCCTAGCTTTCATTGTACTCGGGTACCGGTGCCACAAGCGAGACCCTGTGACACCTTTGTTGGAATGACCCCGCACACCTCATGCAGGGTCCTGTAGGTCGGGTGAGGACAAAGGTCAAGGAACTCAGGAGGACGTTGTCTACCACCCAATCTATATTTCCATCGACATCACGACAGCTGCTGTGCAAACCGATTCATCTATCCAAGACCCTGACTGCTGTGGAACCCGGCAAAATCCTAACCAACCATGTCGGAAGAATTGCCCCCTTCAAGTACCAATCCCATCTCTCTCGAGCGCCGTAATAGTCTGGAGAAGGCCATCCAGAACCGGCCAGAAGCCCACGAGCTTAGGGGAAGGCACATTCTCCTCAATACCAATGCTGCGCCGTATGCAGAGCTCTGATGGAATGAACATGGAGCATCTACTAACGAATCGCAGAGCTCTGCAGGCTCAGCAGCAAGAGCTACAACGTCACAAACTTACCGACAGCTTGAACAAAGCCATTGCTTCTCGTCCGGAAAAGGACGCACTGGTCGAACGTAACATTCTGGCCGACTCTACCGCCGCTCCAGCTTTGCAAAACCACCAGCGTGAACTGGCTGCGGCCATGCGTCGAGACTCGATCGAGAAGCACCTACAGACTCGACCTTCGCCAGCTGAGTTGATCAAGGAAGGCATACTCGAAGGTCCCGACATGTCCTTACTCCCCTTGTCGTTCTGAACGCTAACCTTGACGTAGCCAACGAGAACCCCTTGGACGATCCTTGATTTCATACTCTTCTGCAAGATTTTGACATGCATGATTGAACAAAACATTCCCCTTGGAGTGATGACCACTAAGAAACGGCAACTGCATTTTTGTTGGCTCAACCGTTGTATGATTGTTTCCGTATTGCGAATATGAACTACAATCTATGCTAAGCTGATAAATTTGTTCCTGCATCATGTTTGAAATGACTGTGTGGTCCTGTGTGTCAAGCATATTGTAGCCTCTGGCTTGTCCACCCCGGCTGCAGATAAGTCCAATCTTGCGCAAAGTTGAACGAAGTCTCATAGACATTGTAAGCAAACAATGAGACGTTGTCCAGCTTTGCACCCGCATCTGTCTCTGCCCAAACGCTCAAAGCAAGTGTGTTGTTGCCTTGATTATTGAGAACTCCCGGTGGGAAGGGGAATCGTGTCTGCGGCCCGATATGAGAAATGTATTTTCCATATTGGTAGCCGTTCAAGAAGATTTGTACGCTCGCAACGGTACCCGAGGGAGCTGACAACCCGAGGCCAATAGGTACATCAAGATCCGAATCAATGTCGAGCTCGAATGTCGTCAGATACCACTTGATACCACTGGAGTTGAGACCTTGAGCAGGAGAACCGGCGGACCATTCATCACCAGAGGGAAGGAAGCCAGGGAGGTACCATCCGAGACGTTCTCCGTACAGTCCACCTTCATTGAGAGGGCCTCTGACTGGATCAATGTTGGCAGATCCACCGGCATTTCCTTGGATTTTCCACTGCTTGAAACTGGCAGTGGCATTATCAGAACTTTTGAGGACTGCACCCAAAAGGCCTCGAGGGTTTTCAGCACCTTTACCAGTAGATGTTTCGTCGTGACCGGTATAGTCAGTAACCACTGTCAGCACGTTGTTCTTTTCGTAGAGTGTTACACCGGCAAAGTCGAGCACATCCGATGTCAACAGCAGTGAAGCATTTCCAGGGTGCCCACCGACAAGTTTCCCGTTCAGCCAAGCACTCCAACCTGCGGCTGACCCGCCCTGTGCTGTCACGTTGGCTGACGTGGCCGACTTGCCATCAAAATAGCCACGGTATATCTTGATTCCAGAGTAGTAACCATAGTCTGAACTATAGAGAACGGGGAGTGACAGTGGCTTCACTGGAGCTCGGGTGGTTGTCTTATTGCATATCGTCCACGCAGAGTCGTCATACTCTCTAGCAGCCTCGGGCAAGGAGTTGGCTACCTGCCAACCAGAGAGAGTCGGAATAGACACTTTGCGATTCAGAATGTCTGTAAGTTCGACAGTAAGAGCACCATATGCTGTCTTCTTCGTAGGCAGTTCTCGGCCGTTCCAGGCGATTGTGTCAATATTTGTGTTGCCCACAAAGACTTCGAGTGTCGTTGAGTTGGTGTTGTCGCCATTGACAAAGACAGCATTACTGCTAACACTGGCATTACGAACGAGGTAAGGCCCGATCGCAAAAATCTGTTCATCTGCTGCGACGTTGGGGTTTGAAGTAGTGGGTGGAGCCCAAAATGACCAGGCTGTTGACACGTCCAAGAGATACATCAGGACACCATTGGACAACTGGATGGCAGCCTTGCCAGCTGATTGTTTGTAGACGAGCTTGGTGTAGGAAGAGGTCCCGTTTGTCTTGACATGGGATGCTGTGACGTTTGTGTCGCCGTATGACTTGACAGAAATGTTTCCAGAGAAAGCAAATTCGCCAACTTGACCCACCTCAAGGTAGAGCACAAGGACTGGTGTCGAGTCGAACAAGCCGTATGTCAGAATATCGACAGACGAATACAGCAGAGTGCGCTTTCCGAAATGGTAGTCTGTGACAGCAATCTTGCTCTGACGGCCATTAAGCTGAACATTCGGTACGGTGATCGGACCCAACGATGTCTGTAGATTCAGGGAGAAGTTTGTAATTGCTCTTGAGCTCGACTTTGAGTGCTGAGACACATAGAACCCTGCAGTCGTGTTGGGATTCCTCAGAACCCAAGTCCAGATATCTTGAGTTGATACAGCATTACCGGTACCGTTGCTTTCCATGTTTGTGTAAAGAAGATCTTGCGATACTCTCGTAAAGAGTGCAATCAGTTTCCTACAAGTGTGTTAGTCACGTCGTCGGTAACAGAAGATATGGCCGCAAATTATTGCACCATAACACTCTACTCACGTCTGGAACATTTTGAGCTGGAGCTCGCGAGTTTCACGCATGGGTGCAGAGTAGTCGTAGCTTGTATAGACGACAGGAGCAGCCAAATTGCCCCAGTTCGTGGAACCCATTGCCATGTACAGCGACATCAACGTTCCTCTTTGACCTATGTTGTTCTTGTAGTAGACATCAGCAAAGGCAGGGTCGTGCTCTGCCAAACAATCATCATAGAATGCTCCGCCCCAGGGCGTGAAATATCCTGCCTCAAACTCTGGCCAGAACTCTGGCTGAGTGTAAGAGTAATTCTGGAACCATTGATAGTAGTTGCGGACTAGATTGAAGCCAGAGTCAATGTTAGTGCAGCTCAAACCGCCTGGGTAGCTGTCTAGTCCGTAGATGTTCACAGCGCCTCCAACATCCTGATAGTCAGTTGACCAGCTCTGGCTTCGTTGTCCTTTTTCGTTGTGAGTGAGGGGAACTAAAATTCCAGAATCCTTGACACTCTTTTCGAGCTGCTCCATGTAGGTCACGAGCGTGTTATCGGCTTTGTGTACAGTCTCCTGTAACTCGTTCTCAATCTGGTATAGGATGATAGGTCCACCCTGTGTTATCTGGTTCTTCGCCAAAATCTTATTGAGCTCTCGCATCCATGGTTCCCAGGCCTCAAAATACGTCTGGTCCGAGGTACGAAAATTTCCTAGTGCTGGTTAGCTGGATGTGGGTTTGACCAAGTACACCAGTCGTACCTCCAGATCCATCACTTGTCCACAACGCAAGACCGCCTCCGTTAGTCTCGGCGTTTGCATACGGCCCAGGGCGTGCTATGATACTAAGGAAGCACCTCACAGTTAGCATATTGATTCAAATGAAATCACGAGTGAGATCAAAAGACGTACTATAGACCAGCCTCCGCAGCAGCATCTATGACTTTCTGGATGTCTTTGCCTCCAGACTTGAAGTCAAAAACGTCGCGAGAGGCAGAGTGGTAAGACCAGAAGAAATACAAGCTGACTGCATTGAATCCATTTGCCCTGAATTTCTGGAAGATGTCTGACCACATTCCTGGCACGGGCATACGTTCATAGGCAAATTCGCCAGAGAACAGAAACAACCGCTCTCCATTGACCATGAGACTATGAGGGTCCCAGGTAACTTGAGTGGTCAAGCCATTGTCTGCCGCAAGGACGATGACGCCAACGAAGAAGGCGTAAATGAGAAGTTGTAAGCAGAGTCTCATCTCGGCACAATAAAAGGAAAAATGATGGAGTGAAGGTCAAGAGATGTCTAGCTTGCCTACCATCGTTACATCTTATACGGTATATGCGCTTTTGTTGCAAAGTGTGAATTGTTCAGGTGGGCACATTAGGCAGGTACCATGCATGATATTATCCGCCAATGGTCGTGGGTTGCTCTGTGCACATCATCTGAAGGCCGCTTCCCACTCCGTTAGATGAGCCGGTTCTCGAAGATCGTAGCGCACGGTCGGGATAAATCAGGGTGTGATTTCTTCATGCATTCGAATGAGGAATACGACATGGCGATGATGGAAAAAGAGGGGGAAGGTCGGTCGATGCTGACCCGAGGACTGTGGAGAGGAACGCTTGCAAGGTCGGCAGAAATCTGGAACAAGCGAGCAGAAATATGTCTTTCTCCTTGCGTTTGAAAGTGGCACCAATTAAGGAATGATTTTCACAAGCAAAAGTGAAAGACACTGCGTATGAAAGTCTTCATAAGAACTATATACGATGAGGTGTGAAGCCGGAACAGGTTGCCCTGTCTCTTCCTTGACAGTGAACAAGATATGTTACGATGGATTTATTCTTCCTTTGCAAAGGACAAGAGACCAGGTAAGCAGCACAAGTAGCTGATCTTCCAGACACGTGAAGATCTTGTGACGGTAGCGCTCGGCATAGCGCAGTGACAAGACGGATTGATGGCTGATGGCATCAATGTTCATGTCGGAATCACTGGGTGGTGAAACGACCGGGTAAGTGAGCATGGGATGTAAACCAGGAGTTTACTATCCGCATCCCATGTCAACGTCTCACATAGGAGACTGGTGTTGACGGGAGGGGGATTAGGCGATTTGCAAAATTCGCAATCAAGGAAGTCGGAATCATGATTGATGCCCGACATCTCTTCAACCCTCCTCAGTCGCGTCGATGGCAACGCCCTCACCAGCAGCTTCTTCATCTTCCTCATCACTCGTGAAGCTTGCAAACTCTTCCTCTCCCTCCTCTTCTTCCTCATCATCATCGTCATCCTCTTCTTCAGCCTCTCCATCTTCATCTGTAACTGCACGCTTTCTCTTCTTGATGAGCTCGGTCTGGATCTCAGCCTTTGCCTCTTCAGCGGCGGCCCATGCAGCTGCAGATGCTGGTGGTGGAGTGAACCAAGGAATCTTGCCACGCAGGAAGTCATTGAGGACCATCTTCGCAACACCGTCCATATCGGCTTCACCACCCTTCAGCAGCTTACCACCCTTGCGAGCGAGAAGCTCGAGGAACTCGGTCGGTGTCTCCCAGTCACGTACATCGTAGGTCCTCTCAATGTGGTGTCTCTTGCACTTCTTGAGCGCAGCGGCAACATATTGCTCAGGGTTCTCGACGTTCTCGATACGGACGACACCACGCAAAAGAATATCTTCATCTGTGTCGCCCATGTTGGGAGGAACAACACCAGGACAATCGATGAGATAGATACGCTTCATCAAAGTGATGTACTGCCAGACCTTGGTCTCGCCAGGAATGGGAGCAACGTTGCACACCTTCTTCTTACGGAGAGTGTTGATGATGGAAGACTTGCCAGTGTTGGGGTATCCGATGAAACCAACCGAGATCTGCTTGCGAGAAGAGTGCAGGGCAGAGAACTGGCGGAGGAGTGAGATCAAGGAGCCTTTGCCGAACGAGTTATTGATCGAGGCGTGGAAAGCGAGGGTAGGATATTCCTTGCCCAGAAGACGAACCCAGTTGGCCTGAATCTGATGTCAGTACATCGAACAGATGCAGATGGAGCGGTGAGCATGTGAGAATAGCAGAACGGATAAGAGAGAGAGAAGAAAAAAACAGAAGAAGAGATGTGTGAATCATAACTAAGAGAGCCTCCATGAGCCACTCAAATGAGCGGGAGAGGTACTCAACTCAAACGAAACACGCTCGAACCCTTGTGACAGCAAACCAAGACGGCAAGCGATCTACTAGACATCCATAACGGGGTCTAGCGGCGGGCCGACTTTGATCTGCCAGAGTTGTAACAGTCTCCTTCCATGGGGAGAAACGCACACAAAATGCGGAAGGAGCCTTGACTTAACGCTGGCATGGGACGCGGAATGGACAAAACAAAACACAGACAAAAAGAAGGGTAAAAGAACTTACAGCAACACTTGTAGGAATCAAATCGCACTTGTTGAGCACAAAGAGAAGATGCTTGTGAGGGGCTTCTTCGCGAATGTACTTTTCGACACTTCGGCAACGAGTACCAAGAGGATCTCTGGCGTCCAGAACGTGAATGACAACATCACTGGAGTCAATGACTTTGTAGAGCTCGTTCCAGATACGCTTGCTCTGACCCTTGGAGAAGATGGCCTCTCTTGCAGCAGTCAAAGCGCCGTCGGCTTCGGTCTCTTGACCATCGTCAACGGGTGCTCCGCTAGCAAGACGGGCTTGCTCCAGACGATCGAGGTAAGTCTCGTGCATCTTGTCCGACTCGCCAGCGAGGTCGAGAAGAGAGCTGACAGCAAGCTTCGGGCGCTTGCGCTGGGCCTTGGGACCGAAAGTGTCCGAGAAAGGAGCAGTCTCGACGGCAATCTTGGCCTGGTGCTGCTTCAAGCCGTTCTTCTTGGTCTCGTCATCCTTGATCAAGCTCATGGGCAGCTTGTTTTGCTTGAGCAGGTACGAGTATGGGTCGTTCTGCTGGGCTTGGACGGCGCCACGGAAAGCGGAGAGAGCATCCTGAGAGATGACACGGGTGTTGGTGAACCACTTGCGGTTGGGTTCGATACGGGCCGAGGGTCTCTCGCGCGACTGGAAGACGGCGGCTTTTGTAATGTCACCAGCGGCGTTGCGCTGGGCAGTTCCTTTGGTGAGGATGTTGAGCTTCTTGACCTTCTTGGCATCTCTGCGACAGGCGTCAGTATGCTGCTGAAGGTACATGTTTTGCACTCGAGCGAACGAACCTGTAGAAGTTCTCGCCCTTAACCTTGACGTTGGCCATGCCATCGCCAACCTTGCCCTGGCGCGTCTTGCGCGCAGCCTCCTTCTTGCCGGTACCCATTCTGGCGGCAGCAGTGAGTCGAGGTTTGTTGGTAGAAAAGTCTTAGGGAGGGAGCTCAAAAACGGCAACCCACACAGAGACGAAGGGAGCGAGGGAGAGAGAGACTTTTTTTTATCGCTCCTCCGCAAAAGGGCACGGCCGCGTTTTGCGGCGACGGCGGCTTCTCGAATCTTGATTGGCTGCCGCTTTTTTTCTGGCGGACGACGCCAAGGCCAGCAACCAGGCCGCCGAAGAGGGCAACTGCCAGTCGAAGAGCAGCAGCGCTCGAATAGGCAGGCAGCACCCACTGCTCCCTACACCTGCACACAACTCAACATGCCTGTCCGTCTACCACAGGCCACTGGCCTCTACAAATGCCCCTCATGCGCCGCCCGCTCAGCGACCCGCTCCTTCTCCCTCTCGACAGCTCACCTGGCCCTGGGCCCTGAATCTCCTCGCTACATGGACATCCCCCAGCCACCGCAGCAGACTCTCCCGGACAAGACACGCCTCAAGGGCATTCTGCCTGTTCCTCGCGATGTCTTTGCTGGCCAGGACCCCAAAGCCCCCCTCAACCTGGACAACGCAACCAAGAAACCCTCCCGCTCACAATCTCACAATGACCCTCGCTCTGTCTGGAAAGAGCGCATGGCCGCCTCGCGAAGGAAGAACCTGAAGGAAGGCCTCAAGGCTCTGCAGTACCGTAGGCTCAAGTCCGACGACCAACGCGCCACTCGTGCCGCCCTCCGCCAGCAAGAACGCGAGGCCCGCTTGCATCTCCCCGAACGCAAAGACGAGCGTCTGACCGCCCCCTCGGTCGACTCCAACCTCCTCAGCCTTTTGCAAAAGGGCCCTCTGCAAGACCCCAACAGAGAGGCTCGTTTGGACGACATGCGTGAACGACATGCTCTGAAGCAGGCTGCTCGTCAAGAAGACCGTCGTGATGCTTTGCACTCTCTCTACGTCAATGCCCGCGAGTTCATCGTCAACGACGCCCAGCTCAACACTGCCATCGACAAGGCCTTTGGTACCGCTGATCAGCCTCGCGCCTTTGGCCAGAACGGTGCCAGCATCTGGGACAACACTCCAAGCGCCCCCAGCTCTATCGTCGACATGCTCAACTCGGCAACCGCCAGAGGAGTTCGTGGTGGTGCTCTCAACCAATCAACCATGAACAGGGATACTGCCTTGACTGCTGCTAGGGTTCGCAGAATGGCTGCAGAGCTGACAGGAGGTCAATTACCGTCAAAGTCCTACTAGTCCGCCTTCATGTATAATATCCATTTTCCACCCCTCGTTTGTCTCTATCGACAACTCCATTCGGGGCATATCTTTTTCCTCTCTCGTTTGACCCAAACTTGTGTTTGCCATGTCCCGCTCCTCTTGCCGTCCTGAGTACTAAAAGTCTCTAGCCATGTAACCGAGCCGTCCATGAACAGGCTCTTTGAAGCCTAGAATTATGTCTCTGAAGAAGAACGTCAATATTGACATCTCTCAGAGGGAGTATCCGGGTAGTTCTGAAGCCTGGTATCTCAAGCCTGCACGGAATGCTGGAGGTTGTCATCACCCCTTCTTCTAGGCATTACAGGACGACACCTCAGAACTAACCATACATCCCGAGCCATATCATTGTTGGTCATGGCCGATCGATTGTTTGACTCCATGTGTTGCTGCGTCGGATTCTCTACGTGCAATCGCCCGTCCTCCAACTCGATCTGCGCTGGAATTCACACCGCTCATGATGCATACCGTCGCCATTCCTCGTCTACTCACTTCCTTGACATCGTGCTCGGCTTTCGCAATTGGAAGGTTCGACGATTCGACGAGGACCCGCTTCTTTCCCAACCCCGAATGACAGTGCCTCACAATTGTCCCTCTCACTATCTCACTCCAACTTCCTTCACGTCCTTCCAGATCTTTGACTCTATCGTTACCAGTCCAACAAGACAACTCCACACTCATTGCTTTCAGCCACCGTGCCTTCTCGCACAATGTCTGGAGCCAATCCATCCCACGCTCAAACCGCAATTGAAGAGGTCATTAGAACAATGAGCGAAAGGCGCTCCAAAGACGCAATCAGAAGATCCATCAACAAGATCATCAAAGCGCGTCAGTCCAGAAACAGAAACAACCTTTCTGACGCAGAGCTTGTCCTCTTCGCTCTCGCCTACTCACCTGATGAGTGGTTTCTGACTGCCCAAATTGGCGAGTTCGCCATCCGGAACTGCCGCTTCTATCAGAGGCAAGCTGCACAGTTCTTCTTCGGAAGACCTGGCTATCACGCTCCTCCTCAGAGCCTCAGCGTCTTGGTCAGCCGCACAGATAAGTACGTCTGTTACTCTCATAGCTTTCTTTCCAACATCCAAGGATATCGGGCTAACTTGGCGTCCAAGTTACTTGCGTACATATGGGATCCCCGTCCACTCCAAGATGGAGAACAACCAGAAGTACTACTCGATGACTGTAGGTGCTGCCTATGCCCTACTGGAGTCCTACAGCTCCATGCTTGTTCCTGCCGCTACTGGCAGCATGTCGACTTCATGTCCCTTCCTGATGATTCCTGTCGAGCTTCGCATGAAGACCTACCGTCTCGTTCTCAAAGCCTCTGGCTTTCGTCTGCTTGTTGGCAACCAGTCGTTCTCAGTCTACAACGAGGATACCCCAATCTGGGATTCTCATGCCCAGGATGCCCTCTCCATGCCACCCATCGCAGGCTTCCTGGCGTTGCTCTTGGTGAACAAGCAGATTCACAGCGAGGCCATGCCCGAGTTCTATCACGAGAACCACTTCCAATTCTCAGACATGGGCGCCATGAAGCGCTTCCTGAAGAACATCGGTGTGGAGAGAAGAAAGCACGTCCGCAATGTTTCGGTTTACTACGATAACTTGTCAGCCGCTGCTGCTGGAGCTAAGCTCCTCACCGAGTCTGAAACTCTTCAGAAGCTCACTCTCATCATTACTGCCACCCAGGACGCCGCTGGTCACTTCAAAGTCAACTCCAGCCGCCGCAAGTTTGCGACTCTGACCCAAGTTCCTGGCTTCAGCGCTATGAAGCGCCTTCGTGGAGTCCAGGAGTTGACTTTCAACCCTAGACTCGAGCACGCTGTGGTTGACGCTTTCTTGCGTCCTATTATCACCCAGCCCAAGTCAACCAGAGTCGTCAGAAAGACCAAGAAGACTGCCAAGCGCAAGCCAGAGTCAGACCACGAGACCTCTATCGCAAAGAAGTCGAAGGGCGAGTGAGTGCCCACATAGCTGTGACAGGTTCCAGCTACGCTCAGCAAACGAGTCAAGAGAGATTCAACAAAGGTCCGATGGAAAGAGAGGATGGAAGTTTATCCATGGCAAGCAGAGTGAGTTATTACCAAAGAGAAGAGATGTGGACTACCATCGACACGCAAGAGAACGGATCGTTATACATCGGTGATTAGAGAAGAGGCAAAGCTTTTCATCAACGATTCGAGGTATGATGAGTAGGAGCGATAGTTATGATCATGGAGCAGGTCTCCTGAACTTTCTAGTCGTTAGTACAAGAACAACGTATGGTGCTCATATACACTCGAATCAAAACTTGAACGATCACGAGTTGACGGTGCATTTTTGGTCTCGAAGTGACTGTTCTGTCAAAACGTGACCAGAAGGAAGATTTCTAACATTGTTTTAGATAACCTTCCATGGCGTAGCTGTCTCCCCGTGCGCTTGGTACATGACATGTGTAGCCACGAAAATGCACAGTTCTATCAAGAGATGAGGCACTGTCCGCTGAGAGCCCAAATACAGGCAGCTCTCCTTGGACACTCCTCTGCTTCTAGAGACAATTGTGCATCTCTACAGCGTACTCTTCACTAGATGCTCTTGTGGGAGAAAGGTAAAGTTGCGCGACATAGCGGTTTGTTTACATACTATTCATTATGTTGATTAAAGGAGAAATGACAACAAGCAAATGAACGTTGCTAAAGGGAAGTCATTACAAGGAAAATAGTACGAAAGATGGTCAGAACATCCTCAGGAAGCCGTTATGGATCCCAACTGTGGAAGACGTCTAACACACGGTGATGTAGAGACCGATACTGTGATGGCCATCAGTTTTCGCACTTCAAATAGACATTCAATGACTTACGGGCTAGAATTAAAGTCCTGGAAAAAGGAGAAGTGGGTGCCATCCGAGGTAGACAGACCAAAGCCAATGGCAGAATTAGCCGGGCAGGCAAAGGTGGCGATGGTGTACGAGTTGCCTGGAGCGACCTTAGTTACACCGTAGTCGGTGGCAACATCTGGCTTGTTGTTGTAGGTAGTGCTGGAGCTGGCAGGTCCCTTCAGCATTGCAAAGTCGATACCGCCGGCGCCCGAAAAATCGAATGAGGAAGTCTCCAGATCCGCCTGTTTAGGGAAGAGGAAGACCAAAGAGCAAGTCTTTCCAGCGTCAGAGCTAGGAATATCGAAGTTGAACAAGCTAGAGACAGATCCAGCGACGGTACCGTTGTACTGGGTACCGAAAGCCTTGTCGGGCTGCTTGGAATCGACAGGAACAATGAGGTGGGGGTACTCATAAGCACCTGATAGGGCGGCAGGGCAAGTCTTGGGAGCAGGGGGCGCAGGTGCAGGGCAACCCGATTTGCAGTTGTCTGCACTCAGCTTGATTGAAACACAACCACCTTGACCGGCAGGGGCAGTGGTGTAGATGTTGTAACCGCCATTGTCTCCAGTAGGGCAAGACTTGAAGTCAGTGTTGCCGTTGAAAGCCAGAGTACCATCACACGAGACCGAGAAGCCATCAGTGGGACTAGCGCCGGCATCACACTGGAACTGGCTGGTTGGGCTCGTCAGGATACACCCTTTTCCAGTTCCGTCGGTGAGACCACCTTTGGAATCGATGCAGAAGGTTGCTTGTCCGGTGGCAAGTCCAGCAGTTTGGCCGATACGCGTTTGCCCGTCACCGAGCCCGCCTACAGCTCCACCAGGGCCACCAGAGGCAGTCAGATGGAAGCAGCTAGATTATATATGTCAGAACGTTGTTGGAAGAATATCATATCAATTCAATGGCTCACCATGTAGAATCGCGAGCAATGAGTGCATCTGCTGCAGCAATGAGAGCTGCTGAGACAAAGATAGACTTCATGATTGCGATGTTGGTATTCAGGAGGATTGATAGTGGTCGTGGTGATGATGAGGAGAAGACAGAATCATGGTGCAGGGGATGGGCTATATATATGTTCAGGGTATATGTGATGGAAGGAGGATCATCATTTGGCCAAGTCGACCTACCATTAGATCGTAAGATGAGGAGTACCAGCAAAGCAAGCTTGTTTGCATTAGGAATGTAAGAGCAGCAAAGCAAATGATGTCGTCGACTGATCCTCTATGGCTAGCACTGTTGTTCCCGATACATTATACGAGGTCATCTGAGCAAGAGCCGACTTGAATCCTCCGAGGAGACTCTCGAGGTTGGAATTGACTAGTCGATCTCTCAGAGCAGTTCACAATCGAGGTATACCTAGCGCGATATATTGCTTGACACGCGGCAGATACGCGGGTGCGAATGGCGACACGACATCTTGTACGCTGTCTATGAAGGCATATATCAGCACCATATCTTAAGCGGTCGATTAATACGAGAAAGTGTTGTGGTCTAGGGAATGGACGAAGTGACACAATACTGGCTTGAATTCATCTAGGGCTTGAGGTTCGAATGGGATGTGAAACCCCGCAGGCTTGGCGGACACCCTCTGAAATCAACGTCACGATTGACCTATGTTTTTACTCAAACCATCCAAGCTCGATGGAAAGTCGGAAATATTATTCTAATGATAGCATCCGATCCTACCAGATGCTCGAACGACTGGCCGATCTGCGACCTTGATGTCCATGTGACATTCGAATATCAAGCCCAATTATCAACCCGCTACGATCCCATAGGCAGGAGGTAAACCATCATTGATCCTGTCAGCACAAAGACAAGCATGCTCATAAGCAAGTGGCTCAGAACCAAGAATTTTGAGAAGCTTGTGTGCGACGTGGTATTGATTGAACTAGAAGTCTGATCTCGCTCTATGCTCAAAATTCCTTCCGAGCAGCAGCAGTAGCGTTGACAAGCGGTGCCTGGCCGCCCACTGAGAGAATCCCTCACGAGCCGTCGTGCCCGTGAGAGCTAGTGGAGACGCTTGTGACATGATATTGGCCTACTCTAGGAAAAGGGAAGGGTTGCGGTATGATCATGGGCCGACGTGTACTGAACAGTCATGCATCCACGATGAGCTGGGTGTGCAAAAGCAATAGTTCGCCTTCACGAAGCACAATAATTCAGGTTGATATGTCTTCACGGAATGTTGAGTATCCGGTCAGAAACTCAACATTGCTAAACTGGCAAGGTCAGGTCCCGGACACAACCGGGGCTCATCACAGAGGATTCTACGTACACGCCCAATGACCGGACGTGTGTATAGCCGTAGCATCACAAGATACATTCATTGTAGGTGACTGCGAGTAGATGAAAAAAAGAGGCAGGGTCACAGCGGCAACATGGCCACTGTGCCAAGAGTCTTATGACTCTGAGAGCGAAGCCGCAGTGACATTTTTCGTCAATGGTGGGAGGGTTAGAGCTGGACTTGTCACAATCAAACATGGCGGACCAAGCACAAGCAGCAGCCAAAGCTGTCAAGGAGGCAGTCAACAACGTCACCGAGAAGGTTGGTGAGCTCACCACTGGCGACAATGCCGCAGCTCCCACTCTCTACCTGGACGACGTGACTGGCGAGAAGGTCAGCAAGACCGAGCGTGCGTATCTTGTCCGAGTGTGACAATGGTCATGTCCGAGTATGCTGACAAGATTCCAGTCAAGAAGCGCCAGAAGCAGCGTGAAAAGGAGGCCAAGAAGGCCGAAAAGGCAGCCACTTCGACAGCACCACCAGCAAAGAAGAAGACGGTCAGCGCCGAGGAGGAGGAGGCTCACCTGAACCCCAACCAGTACTTCGAGATCCGCAGCAGAGCCATCCAGAAGCTCCGCCAGAGCCACGAGCCCAACCCCTACCCGCACAAGTTCCACGTCGACTACGATCTGCGCAAGTTCGAGCCCGAGTTTGGCCACCTCAAGTCGGGCGAGCACCTCAAGGACAAGACGCTGTGCATTGGAGCCCGTATCTACAACAAGCGTTCCTCGGGTGCCAACCTGTGCTTCTACGATGTGCGCGCAGAGGGCGTCCGCATGCAGATCATGTGCCAATCGCAGGAGTCGACCAGCGACAGATCCTTCGCTGACCAGCACGAGCTCCTCCGCCGTGGAGACATCATTGGAATCAAGGGATACCCCGGCCGTACCAACCCCCGCAACCGCGACCAGGGTGAGCTCTCGCTCTTTGCCCAGGAGGTTACTCTCCTCACTCCCTGCTTGCACCAGCTGCCCGACGAGTACTACGGCTTCAAGGACCAGGAGCAGCGTCACCGCCGCAAGTTCCTCGACTTGATCATGAACGACCACACCCGCAGCACCTTCATCACCCGCTCCAAGATGGTCACCTACATCCGCAACTACTTCGACACCCGCGACTTCATCGAGGTCGAGACCCCCATGATGAACGCCATTGCCGGTGGTGCCACCGCAAAGCCCTTCAAGACATACCACAACGACCTTGATATGGAGCTGTACATGCGTATTGCCCCTGAGCTGTACCTCAAGCAGCTGATTGTTGGTGGTCTCGAGCGTGTCTACGAAATCGGCCGTCAATTCCGTAACGAAGGTATCGATCTTACCCACAACCCCGAATTCACCACCTGCGAATTCTACGAGGCATATGCCGACGTCTACGATCTTATGGACACTACCGAGGATCTCGTCTCCAACCTCGTCAAGCACTTGACTGGCGGCTACGAGACCAAGTTCGAGACTCAGCACGGCGAGGTCTACACCGTCAACTGGGCCAAGCCCTGGAAGCGCATTGAGATGATCCCCGCCCTCGAGGAGGCTTGCGGTGAGAAGTTCCCCGAAGGCGACCAACTGCACAGCGACGAGACCAACGAGTTCCTCAAGCGCATGCTCAAGAAGATGAACGTCCAGTGCTCTGCCCCTCTCACAAACGCCCGCATGCTCGACAAGCTTGTTGGTGAGTTCATCGAGGAGAAGTGCATCAACCCCACCATGATCACTGGCCACCCCCAGATGATGTCCCCTCTTGCCAAGTACCACCGCAGCAACAAGGGTCTCTGTGAGCGTTTCGAGGCCTTTGTCTGCAAGAAGGAGATTGTCAACGCCTACACCGAGTTGAACGATCCCTTTGACCAGCGTCTTCGTTTCGAAGAGCAGGCTCGCCAGAAGGAGCAGGGTGATGACGAGGCCCAGCTTGTCGACGAGACTTTCTGCCAGGCTCTCGAGTACGGTTTGCCACCTACTGGTGGTTGGGGTATGGGTATCGACCGCATGGTCATGTTCCTCACCAACCACTACTCGATCAAGGAGGTTCTTACCTTCCCCTTCATGAAGGACGACAAGTCGCAGGGCGAGAAGCCCAAGGCCGCCGAGGTTGTCGACGTCACTCCCATGCCTGAGGAGGGTATTCGTAAGTCTTGTAATCTTCCTTTTCAAAATCCGCTTACTGACATGCTCTGCTTGCAGCCCACAAATAGACAATCAAATGAATATTGTCCGATCATATGAGCAGTACCTGTAAAACCAGCTGCGCGCACATGGAAGAGAAGAAATAACACCGTCACATAGACACGATTCGATACACGCCTTTTTTTTCATTCCTTGCAAATCTTTTCCGAGGTGCTTAAAATAGAGTATTGATGCCTATTGTGATATCATAAGAACAGTAGAATAAGAGAAAAAGGGGTGATGTTGTTTCCGTATGCGCCGCAAGAAAAGAGAAGCCCCCCCCCCGCTTCCCATGTAAAAGTGTATCAAATGCGTATGTTGTTTTTTGAATCGTCGTAACAGAAAAGAGACCTCTACATGATGACCTCGTTGGTCACATCTCTGCGGAGATCCTTGTAGGGCAAGCACACACAGTTCTGGACGCGCACCTCATCGCCGACGTTGCACTCCTTGCCCAGGATGGTGACACTCTGGACTTTGACTCCGTTCTTGATGATGGTGGTGTGGTGCTCTCTGACAGGAGTGGGAGTACCCTCAACACGAGCCCAGGCTCCAACGCGCGAAGACCATCCGATGATGGAGTAGAGAACGCAGGCGTCGTGCTTGATCTCTGCGTCTTCTAGAACGATCGAGTCCTTGACACGAGCACCAGCACCGACCACAGCACGAGGACCGATTGACACATTGGGACCAATCTTGGCGGTGGGGTCTACCTGCGCTGAAGGGTGGATGTAGACGGGCGGGAGGATAGTGGCGGAGGGTTTGGCAAGGTCGTCGCTTTGCTGCTGGAAGGCCTTCATCAAGTAGAGGGCGTTTGCGGGCACGGCGGAACCGGCAGTCTTGATCTGGCGCCAGAAGTCGGTCGTTTCGAGAACGAAGAACTTGGAGCTGTCTGCGAGGTCCGACAGAATATCCTGCTCAAGGCGGATGACCTCGTTCTTGCGGTTCTCATCGTCCTCGTCCTCTTCGGCATTGTTGAGCGAAAAGTCGCGGCTGTCGAGAGCGTCGGACGAGGGGTAAGACAACAGACGGGGACGGTCGCTGCGACGCTTGATGGCAGTCTTGATGCTGGGGAAAATGCACTCGGTGCTAAATAGGTAGACACCGCAGTTGATCAGGTTGCTGATGTGGCCCTCTGGCTTCTCGACGTAGTGCAGAACACGCTTGGTGTGGGTATCGCTGACAATGCATCCGAAGTTGGTGGCAGCCTCGTTGGAGACGCGTGTTCCTAGGATGACGGCCTCGGCGTCCTTCTCTTCGAACAGACGCAGCATCTCGCCTAGCGGGAAGGAGCAGCAGACATCGGCGTTGAGGACGAAGAAGCGGTCGGGGCGGCCCTTGAGGATGGCATCACGGAAGTGGTACAGACCGCCAGCAGTTCCTAGGGCCGTGTATTCGCGCAGGTAGCGGATGGAGATGTGGGGGTATTCGCGGTGGGCGTCCTTGATGAAGTCGCGGAAGACGGTCTCGTCGTAGTAGCCGACGAGGAAGACCTCTGTGATCTCGGGGACTCTGGTGACGGCATCGAAGCAGTGCTGGATGATGGGCTTGCCGGCGACTTCGAAGAGGGGCTGTTTGGCGCAACCTGGTCAGACCGAGTATTCGTGGACAGACGAGAGAATAGATCAATTCACCTTGGGGACATCCAGAGAGAGTGGACGGAAGCGAGTACCTCTGCTGGGACCTCCAACCTGTGCGAGTATATTAGCAGCTGTGAGACATCTTTCAGGAAGCTAGACTTACCAAGATGACAGCTTTAGTTGAGGGTACAGGGTTGCGGCTCCTGCTGCGGGAGGGAAGTTGTAGCGACGACATTACAAAGTAGAGAGAGTGTGTATGTATTAGAGAGAAACAGAGGTAAGAAGAAGAAGCAGCAGAATCGACAAAGCAATCAAGGTGAAATGGGCGAGATGAAATGAAGCACAGCTGTTCCCAGTCGTACGTAGCACCCCACCCAAAACGATTCCACGCCAGGGGCAACGCCGCAGCAAGGGTCTGCCCCTATTTCTGGCCAAAGAATACGAATCCATCCAAAAGCTGTCTTTTCATCTGATATTCCCACCTCTCATGTAACCGTTTGGACCACTGTTACCCCCTTTCTGTTTCCTTGGTCTGGCTGTTCATGTCGTCTGGAGCCACGTCAGAAGCCTGCTGTTACCTCCAGCTGACAACCCCAGCTGACGCCTCCTTTCTTCTTCCCTTCTGGATTACTGTCGGCTAGCTACAGTATACTGGTTTGTCATAGACATAGAAGGCTATCACCATATAGTATTTCAATCTTCCACGCATCATCCACACCACAAATGATGCTACTGAACGCCATTCCACCTGAGAAAGACCCCAAGTCTTTGACATCCATGCGAGATCTACTATCAGACCCTCTGTTCTCACGCCAAAACACCCTTTCTTTCCTCTCTCCTTCTCGCATGATGAGCACAAGACGTCGTAATGTCTGATACGAGATAATCATAGATGGTAAACGCTCACCAAAGATGGACCACCACCCCTCCTCGTCGAAGTTTCTACTATGCTTACGATTCGCACTCGGATGTTGCAAAGGGCAGTCCACAAAGCAGACTCGTCCGGTGTCAGCATGCCTCGACACTCCGTCGAAGCATCATCGGCACCACCAAATCTCGACCACCATCACTTAGTCGTCGAAGCCTCTACTAACCACACGTATTACATCTGGAAACTATGAAGGACAATCGGTGGAGCAAACTCGCCGAGTGTCAGCATGCCTCGACGCTCTATCGATTAGGATCATAAGCATCGCCAAAAGTCGACCACTATCCCTTCTCCCTCGAAGGCTCGACTATCCATACACGATAAAGCAGTCTCGCCCCGTATCAACATTCCTCGACGTTCCCTCGACTAGAAAATCGGTTCCATCATAAGCACCACCAAAATTCGACCATACCCTCCATCGCCGAGGATCACATCAGTGGTGGATATTTCCTATAGACCTTCGAGTGCACACATACGGATGAGATCTTGGAGTACCCTCGAGTCGTCTCGATGTGCCTTCGCAAAGAGAATGAGATTTGACCACGGACAAGAGTAACAGAAACAACGCAACCAGATCTGTCGAACAACGAGTAAGATGAATATGTATTCACACGTCCAGCATCTTACGTATATACGGTCTCGAGATTAGAACCATTCGACTCCAACTACTCTCGAGGTGCTCACGGTTGGAAGTCAGAAATTTTCTCTTCTTTCCAGCCACACACACACGAACGGACTGCAGATATTCTTTGTCCCGAGGCGCACCAGAATGTTACAGAACCCTCAATCGTATCCACCTCCGACTGCTGAGTTGCTTTCAAAGATTTTACGTCGCTAAAGCCGCTGAGTAACTCCCTACCGCTTGAGCAATATCTGGGCGATCAAGTGCTCAACTCAATCGAGCCAGTGCTCAGGTCTCACGTGTTATGCGTGTCGTTCCCAGATTGAATCCTCGTTCGCAGGGCTTCTACATGGATATCCTGTCTCGGCCGGCTACAGCATTCGAGAGCTCTCGAGCACTTCTCGTGACGATGACTTGATTAACCAGATCAGGCTAGCGCGCTCAGACTTGTCACAGGTGTGGTGAAAGACTTGGCATTAGTGTTGGCAACGGCAGTCTCATCGAGCACAGCACAAAGGACGACGACGATTCTCTCAATTCTGCTTTGAGTAGTACCAGAGTATGACACTGTACGCAGATTGCTAAGGGTAGCGGGAGGTTGTTGTACTTCAAGGCTGTCCACGAACATTGTCAACCGAATCGTCTAGCGTGCCCAACCCAACCCAACCATTTCACGATCTGGCTTCAATCTTGCTCATTGTCATTCATCCATCGACAGATCACTAGCTTGATATCTGTGCTTGAATACCGCTCGTCACGTCTCTGTCTAGTCGCTGAATGGATAACACGGCACTTCTTCACTTGGGAGGGATAGGAGGAGATTAATGGAAAGATCAAACTAGGTGTCAATGTCAAGGGATATCTCTACACCTCCTCGAATCTCTGTAAAGGCACATATGCACCTCTATCGGCGTTACCATCTCGTTTCCCTCTGACCAACCCAACAAGCCCTTGAATCCAGTCACTCACGCCCCGGCTCTGAACCGAAGTGTTGACATCTGCAAACAGGTCTGCTTCACCGACTTCTTTAGCGGCAGCATTCCTGATGTCCCTCGGGGGCTTCCAGCGCTTGAGCAAAAGACTCGACACTACGACCGTGACGCTTGAACATGCCATTGCTGCACCTGCGGCCATGGGCGGCAAAGAAAGGCCCCAGGGCAGGAAGAAACCCATCGCAATGGGTAAGCCAACAAAATTGTACACACAAGCCCAGATCAAGTTCAGCTTGATACGGCGGAAGATGGCGCGGGATAAGGCGAGAGAAGTGGGTATGTCGAGAAGATGATCCGGCCGCATGAGAACAACATCTGCAGCTTCAATGGCGACGTCTGTACCCGAAGCGAGTGATATACCGACATCTGCAGTTGCAAGAGCAGGGGAGTCGTTGATACCATCACCCACCATTGCTACGATTATGCCCCGAGCCTGAAGCTCTTCCACAATCTCGCGCTTGCCACTAGGAAGCACGCCAGCATGGACGTTGTGCTTGGGGATGTTGAGGAGATTGGCAACGTAGTATGCTGTGCTCGCCTGGTCGCCAGTGACGATCGAGCAAGTAATACCCATACGCTGGAGAGCAGAGATGGCGGCGCGGGCTGAAGGCTTGAGAGTGTCGGAGAGAGACAGAGGGCCTGTGTAAATTCCATCAATCGAAGTGTGAATGGTTGTGACACCAGCAGATTGCTGCTTCGAATTCGCGTCATTACTGGCTTCGTAGTCATTGGTGTCGTCCGCATCATCAGGAACTGCCACGCTTTGGGACCGCAAGTATGAGGTGTTACCGATCATGACATTGTAGCGCTTGCGTTCAGGCGAGATGGCCGCTTCCACAGAAGCCGAGATGCCCTTGCCGACAGTAGAGACAAAGTCACCTACACTGCCATCAAGTGTGCCGTCTGATCCAAGTCCGAGATGTGATTTAGCTGCGCTCGTGATTGCACGCGCAATAGGATGCTCGCTGCCCATCTCGGCAAGTCCGATGATCGTCCACCAGAGACGGAGCTTTGCAGCGTCGGCGGTCCAGCCGCCTTGCACGTCTGAGCGGGATACGCTCATCCTACCCATGGTCAAGGTGCCGGTCTTGTCGAGAACGATGTGGGTCACCTTGGTGGCCGCTTCCAAAGTTGCTCCACCCTTGATGAGGATGCCTTGCTCAGCTCCAACTCCAGTACCAACCATAACAGCTGTAGGGGTTGCAAGACCAAGCGCACATGGACAGGCAAAGACGATGACCGCAATACAAAGCTTGACGCAGACCATCAGGGGCCCACCACTGGTATCCTTAGTGAAGATAGTGGGTGGTGTTTGCAGGACATGGCTCAAGATCATCCAGGCCGTAAAGGTAGCCAGTCCAAGTGTAATGATTATAGGGACAAAATAGCCGGCGACCATATCGGCCATACGTTGAATGGGAGCACGGCTGGTCTGGGCTTCTTGAACAAGTCTGACAATCTGACTGAGTTGTGTATCGCGACCAGCTCTCGTGACCTGGAAGTCGAGTCTGCCTGCCCCATTGACAGTACCTGCCATGAGATTCTTTCCTTTCGTCTTGAGAATGGGCATTGCCTCTCCGGTGACCATACTCTCGTCGACATAGCTATCGCCACGAATGACGGTACCATCGGCTGGGACTTTGTCGCCGGGCTTGAGAATGACCACGTCACCAACTTCAAGCAGTTCTGTGGGAACAGTCTTTTCCTCGAGCGCACCACTCGTCGAGTTCTTTTCAGACTTCTCATTGTCACCATCCCACTCGTCAGCGGCCTTTTGTGCTGCAATTGGGTCCGTGTAGATGAGAGCGGTTGATGGTGCCAAACTCATCAAGCGAGACAAGGCCGCCGAAGTCTGTCCTTTGGCTCTATTCTCAAGAAATCGGCCGAGCATAATGAAGGTGATAAGCATGGTGCTCGTATCAAATGTTGTGGCAGGTCTTGAATGAGGCGACGTAAAGATTGAAACTAGCATGGCGGCACAGCTGAAAAAGAATGCTGCCGACGTTCCTAGAACGACAAGAACATCCATGGTTGGCGAGCCGTGCTTGAGGGATTTGTAGGCAGATCTGTAGAATCGTTTACCAATACCAAATTGGACCGGTATGGTAAGGATCAGACAGACAACATCCCCAAGCCACAACCCAGGTAGCAAGGGAAGTTCGATGCTTCCATAATCCAGGGGCTTGATGAACATGGGAAAAATCATAGTGGTAAGGAAGACTGGGATAGCAAAAAGAAGGGATATTTTGAATGACCGTGACCATTCTTGAATCTCTCTTGTTTTTGCAAGCGACTCCAGCTGGGCATTGTTGTCGTCGTTCTCGGCAGTCAAGGCATTGAGACCTTCATTCTCGATCGACTCGACAATTGCACGAAGGCCAGTCTGTGTTGGATCATATGCGACCGACGCCCTGCCAGTTTTGAAATCAATCTTGACAGCTGTGCTTCCCTTTCGTTTCTTGAGTGTGGCTTCGAGAGCGGAAGTTGCTTCGGCAGTCTGGAGGCCAAACAGCTTCAATTCTACAGTGCTACTTGCTCTCCTTGAACGAGAAGCTCCTTCTTCTCGTGAAGTCAGAACTTTCGCATCAAAGCCACAGTCTTCGATGGTCTCGACGATTTTCTCGGGGGAAAGTTTCGTAGGATCGTGCAATATGACAGCTCTCTCGGCAAGCAGACTGATGTCAAATTTCATAAGGCCAGGAACGTCGTTAAAGCCGCTTGTCACTGCCGAAGTACATGCGCCACATGTCATGCCTTCGATTGCAACGATAGTCGTGAAGAGTACGTCGTGCTTCCTACTCTGCCTCCTGGCTGAAGGTAGCATCTTGGTCCGTACGGGCTCTGATGGCTTTGAATCGACGATGGAAGCATCAAACCCAGTGTCTTCAATGGTCTCAGCGATGGTGTCGGCGCTGATCAATTTGGAATCGTGCTCGATGACAGCTCTCTCGGACAGCAAGGAGATATTGAAGCTCTTGATTCCAGCGAGGCTTTTGAAAGCGCCCTCTACCGCAGAGGTACATGCGCCGCATGTCATACCGCCTACGCTTACGGTTGTAGTCATCAAGCCGGACGAGGAAGATGTAATGCCGAGGCCCATGGTGTCTTGATCCGACTCTTCTTCGACAATGTCGTCCAGTGTTGATGCGGGCAAGTCGGTGCTGAGAATAGTAGCATCGAAGCCTCGGTCTTCGATGATTTCGCGTACTTGGTCGGCCGAGATTATGGATGCATCGTGCATGACAACAGCACGCTCCATGACCAGGCTGACAGATACGCTGCCAACACCACCCACGTGGTTGAAGCCGGATTCTACAGCGGATGTGCAGGCGCCGCATGTCATGCCTTCCACTTTGAGCGTTGTGGTCGCCAGGTGTTGTGGTTGCGACGAAGGCTGGGGAGGGGTTCGGGGGCCCATGTTGTTGTTCCAGTTGGAAAACTGTGTTTGAGGAGAGGCTCGGGGTGATATGCCGTCGGATGCTGTAGATGGCGAGCCATGTAGAGCCGTCTTGGGCGGCGAGCCCGTGGGAGAGATGATCGAGGAGCTGTCCCGGCGCGAGTCTTTTTGTGAGACTTGGAGATATTGTGGAGCCATGGTTGGTGTTTGCGACAAAGAAGGCGCGACAAACAAAGGGCGGCGACACGGCTGTCTAAGAATACCTAGGCTTGACCAGCAAAAGACCTAACTCTTGTACATATGCCTGGTCAGACTCAGCTGACTGTGAGGGGCTTCCGGGAGGTGCGCCGACAAGGTCCTGCCGTGTGGCGCCTAATTTGTCTTGTCGTAAGCGTCGGTTCGTGGTATCCGGATGCGCGACTGGAGTGTGGGATGAAGATGCAGAAAGAATGGCAACCAAACAGCAAGTGAAAGAAACAGTGGCTATAGAACAGGAGCCATGGTGCTTGTCGCAATCAATACATAGCCTTGAAACGACTCCCTGCATCTGGAGCGCGTAGAGGGGCGAAACACGACGTTCCGGCAGACGACCCATCTCTCTTCGGCTTCGGACCTCCGATATATCGCTTTAATCTATCCTCGACGCGACTTTAGCACGCTATTCTTAGCAAACGACTTCCCCTCAAAGGCTCAACATCACCTCTTTTCTCACAATCATCACTTTTGCGGTAACCTTGCTCCACCATGCTTCATACACTACTAATAAGGGTCTGTCTCCTTAGAGAAAGGAGACTCTCCTAGTGCGCAACCTGGGGAGCCGCAACGGCCTCCACTCCATTGACTTTTGCCTTGTCGACTCCGGTCGGTGCCGCTGCTTTTGCTTTCGATGGATGAGTGCTTTCATCTTGTCGGCGTTTTCGGTCCACCTACAAGTAACAAACATTATTGCCAGCTTGATCCTACGGCCCACCTCTCACTCGCAAGTGTCTAGGCCAAATCTCGATGCCATCAAGTCTGGCCGTGGCTCATGCAGCTTGATGCCAGCCGCAAACTCACGGCCAAAGACTCCGACGCTTTCCAGCTTTCCGGCTTTCCTTGCGCTTTCTTGGAAAACTCAATCCTTCCATATACCTACTCTCCCTCCCTCCTCGGCCTGAATCTTGAATTTGCACTTCTGCTTCGCGTCAAAAGCCTCATGTCGTGGCTAGTGCGTTCCAGCCACGGCCCATTTTCGCGTCTGCATTTCGTCACTCCGCCCGCTAAGGAACCTTCTTATGACGATCTCAACGTGCTACCAGCCTCAAAACGTGCCCTTTTCCACGCATTCACCTAGAAAAACGCGACTTTTGGCAAGTCCAAGAGAGTTGTGATGGCAGAAGCGGCAGCTCTGGACACCTCTTCCCCTAATCTCGACCCATCTCGATGTCTACTTTATGAGATCGACGTCAGATCCCGTTGCTTAATCTCAAAACCTAGCGGCTTCACTTGCTTCTGGTCATGCCCCAGCAGTTCATTCTTGATACTGTGTGCGTGGAGGGCTGAAGTCTATGGCTACAAGACGATGACGATGATGAAGCTTCTTCTTATAATCTCTCCATATCTTCTCAGACATCTCTCATCAATTTCTGTCAACTCTGTTATCCACTCTCCTATTGTATCTTGTCCGTCCTAGTTCAAGATGAATATCAACCAACCTCTTGGTGGGCGAGGGCTAGCCATCCCTTTCACCAAGGCCGCCAACCCCAATGTTGATCTCGAAGAGGGTGACCTTCGTCTGCCCTTCATCAGTCGTATTCCGGATAACATCAGGTACACGCTCGAGCCATGTCTACGTTCTTGTATAGATCACTGATACCAATGCAAGAAACCATTTCATCGCCATGTGTGGTGAATTTGTTGGAACGGTGCTCTTCCTCTACTTTGCTCTGTCTGGTGCCCAGGTCGCAAACAGTGTCAACACATCGAGTGGCCAGTCCATCGCTCAGACCGGTAGCAACCCCCAACAGCTACAATACATCGCCTTGAGTTTTGGTTTCTCTCTGGCTGTCAATGCTTGGGTTTTCTTCCGTATCAGTGGTGGACTTTTCAACCCTGCTGTAACTTTTGGCATGTGTCTGATCGGTGCACTTCCCTGGGTTCGTGGTGGCCTCTTGTTCGTCACTCAAATTCTCGGTGGTATGGCGGCTGCTGCTCTGGTATCATGCATGTTCCCTGGCGAGCTCAACGTCCGAACTACTCTGGGTGGAGGTACTACCATCGTGCAAGGTCTTTTCATCGAAATGTTCTTGACCGCACAGCTTGTCTTTACCATCTTCATGTTGGCCGCTGAGAAGCACAAGGGTACCTTCATTGCTCCCGTCGGTATCGGTCTTTCGCTCTTCATCGCCGAACTCACCGGAGTCTTCTTCACTGGCGGCAGTCTCAACCCTGCCAGATCTTTCGGACCCGCTGTTGTCGACCTCGAATTCTCGGGCTATCGTAAGTTGTCTTCACATATTTCTATGAGCTCAATGCTGACTTTGAGGGACACAGACTGGATATATTGGTCCGTTTTACGAATCTACGCTGTATCTGAATGCTAATATATTCTAGGGTCGGTCCCATTCTTGGGTCTCTCGTTGCAGCCGGCTTCTACAAGTTCATCAAGATTTTGGAGTACGAGACCGCAAACCCCGGACAAGACATGGATCACGCATCCAAGGTTGAGAAGAGAAGGAACCTGCTGATCGCCGCTGGTATTAACGAAGTTGATGCCCACCACGTCGCCAACGAGCTCCAGACCAACCAAGTGGTTACTGAAAAGGGCGGACCAGATGGCGCAGTTGTGGCCAACGGTCAAGGCCGTCGCGGCTCTGGGGTAGACACCGCCATGTACGGTACCGGGTTCCGCTCCAATTCACACCAGCACACTGGCTCCACCAGCTCGGGAGAGACAGCTGTTGTTCGTAGACCTCAGGCCGTCACCACTGGAAGCCAGCTCGGACGTTTCACTTATCTTGGTCGTGCCGGTGTCCAGCAACCAAGAATGAACAGTATCGTTAACGAATCGAGAGTGGACAGCCCTGCCATGACTACAAACGAAGAGTTGTATGCTCCTCTAGCCGCAGGTGGCGATGAACCACTTGGTGGTCTGGTTGCAGACCATGACCCAAGATACCGCTACTCCAGAACCATCAGCAGTGGTGTCTAGGTGGACTGACTTTCATTCACGAATTGTACGAAAGATGTTATTTTAAACATGGAATTCTTGTAATATAGTTATCAATATCGAAGCACAGTTTTAACGGCCCAGCTTTTGTTCGCGAGGAGTATCTGTGCGGAGCGTCCAGAGAAGACTGCCCCCTATGATCAATGTCCCCTGAATAGTGTCAGAAATCTCTACTACATGCCACGACAGTCTCGTATGCGAGAGATAGTCATGATGTAGCTACGAGAATGCACAATGTCTTCTAAAGGGAAGTGACGTCCACAGGTTTTTGGGGAATCTCTATGGTCATGCTTTTCATCTCAATAGAACTGTGCATTTCGATAACCTATCATCATACTGTATTCTTAGAGAGGATTCAAGGCAGCGCTATATAGCATGAGCCATCTACGTCAACTGTTCTTTGCGCCTAGGTAGCGTATTCATGAACTCCCTCTGTTACAGACCTTCGTCAAATTCGTCTTCCGAGTCTCCGTATGACATGAAGTCGTCCTCGTCGATCGACCCGTCCCAATCACTGCCGCTACCGCATAGTCACCAGAGCAATGCTCGTTTTGATCCAGTCCATTGTTGTAAGGCTGTTCACACCCCTCCCAACTGTGTGGATGCCCTCTACATACGCTGAAAGGATGTTGTGATTTCGAGTAAGTGCCTGGAGGAAATCGGCCTCTCCAAGACACAGACTTGTCTTCCTCGCAGTGCATACCATGATCGTGCTTGCAGACTTCCCACCAGTTGCGAGAACGGTAAAGACCAGTAGAGTTGAGGAAGGCGAACGTCTGTCCTTCGTCGTAACGCCAGGTTGTGTCTGAATAATGGTTGTGGCTCTGACGAGCGGCAAGTCTGTTTTCTGTCAGATGCTCAGAGCTGGCGGCATCATTCGTGGGTGGGGTTCCACAGAAGCAAGGATAGTTGCGTCCATTCTTCATGTTGATAGAAGAGATACCGAACCCGTCAGGTTGATAGCAGACAGGTATGGCAAAAGTACCCGCAAATTTACCGCCTTGGTGGTAACTTTTGGAAGCAGGATCCAGGAACTGTTCGAGTGCTTCTGCACCTTGGAGATGAACACCTTCATTCCCATGGTCTTCGAAGATGGCTACCGAGGATTGCACAACGTCTGTCATGGAGATGCCAACGTCTTTCGGAATCTTGTAATGTCCTGGGAAAAGACGGACCATCGACCGTCGCTTCTTGTGGTAATCACCGAGGTTAGAGGTGAATTGGGGATAAAAGACGTAATTGGGCCATTCGTCTAAGCAAACCTTCCCGAGAGCTCGATTGTCGTTCTCGCAGCCCCCAGAGGCGGGTGCCATGATGATGTGAACATTTTCCTGATTCCAGATGTTGCTCAACGCCGAAGCATACTTCAAGTCGTATATGTCGTTTTGGAGCTTTTGTGAGATCTCTAGAGGTTCTCGGTATGCGCCTGTCTGGATGACATCGGCGAGAGTCATGCCCAACAGTCCCTTGTCGCCACCCATGATCAGCTTCGTGTCCAATGCATACATCTCACGGGCCATTTTGTGGTTCGTAGCCTACAGCTTGGACAAACCCCGATCCAGCTTCCTAGGCAGACCACTGGCGTCTGGGAGGTTGTCGTTGTACATGGACGCTCCCAAATTGTACCCACTGAGAAGCAGTGCAAGAACGTTGCCCACCTGGCCGACTGGAGTGCCTGCGAAGGCTGTCCCCAATATGGAGAGTTCGCTTCTGATGATCAGCAAAATTCCACCAGCCAGCTGAGTCCGCCGCTTGTGACGTGCATTCACAATTTTGGTAACCGCAACTAGGTTGTCGACGTTCGAATAATCGCTGATAAGGCCGTCCATACCCGCGGTCAGTTCCGAGAAGAGTTCGTTCTCGAGAGTCTTGATCTTCAACCTCGCGTTGTTGAAGTTGGCCATTGACTCGAGGGTTGACCAGGCAAAGTATTGCTCCTTGACCTCGAACTTTTCGTTGAGAGCCTCGCAATTTGTAGGCGAGCATTCTTGACGACCATCGCAGTCGCGGATGGAGTGCGAAAGGTGAGGCACGAATTTGCGCGCAAAGAAATCGTAGAATCTTTTGGTGTTGGATCCGGTGCCGTTGCTTGCTTTCCATTCGTCGAATTGGCCTTCGACCCACTGGCCGTACTCAGTACCCTGAGCGAAGTCACTCCGGCTCATGGCATGACCATCGTCGAGATAATCGCACAACGGATGTGCGTTGGTAGCAATAAGAAGCGCCGCGATGGCAAGAAGGAACTTGAGAACAAGTTTCATGGTGATGAGCAGTCAGCCGGGACCTGCACCGTTGGTTGTAGATGCAGGAGGACTCGAGGATGAAGAGCGAATTTGTAGGGGTAGCTTGCGAATATAAGGCGAAAGGTGCGTGATGACTCTTCCACTTCAAGCATACTCTTTTCTGTCTATTCGACTCAAACTAACTCTGTTGTGAATTTGACGACGACTGTGCGTCATGTATACCATTGCAGCACTATGTTCTTCGGGCGTGGCTACGAACCACGGCCGTATGGCCACAGCCTGGAGAATCTTGTCGGGAAAGCTACAGGGTGATAACTCATTGCTCTGCTGGGGTCATTCGAGCCCAAGACCAGACTTGCTCTGCACCAGTGGTACATTATAACCCATCAGCCAGGACTAGACCCACGTGTGACAGCACAAACGCGGAGAGAATGAATTAGATGGTGCAACTGCGCAGAGATTGAGAGAGTTTTAGCCGAACACACGATCACTCATTTTCCCAGGCGTCGGGTGATGTTCGCATTCTGACTGTACATGTCTGCACACGATGGTCAGAGATAGCGCCCGAGTGAGAAGACTGTGTGGCTAGGTTTCGACATGAAGAGGGATCATGAGGACGTTGTGACTTGCTATATTGACGCGACTCTAGAACTCGAATGTTGTAATCCGTATGTAGCCTCTCAAAGTTTAGAGATTGCTGATCTTTACCACAAGTCTTCATAGCAAAACTCAGAAGACTGTATCGAGTAGATTCCAGGTTGCATGAGCCTTTCCAATCAATACAAGCAACGTCCGGCTTCTAGCTGTACGTCCAGTCAATGTTGCTCACGTATTGAACTACTACGTTATGTCACTTACCTAGCTTTATTGGGATGCGATAGTCTCCCGGGTGTTCTGGATGTCCTTGGGGCCAGTGCGACAACAACCTCCGATCAGTCTAGCGCCTTTGCCGAACCATTCTCGAACCAGCTCAGCATGTTCCTTGCCCTCCACACGGGGGCCGTTCCACTTTCGGGCTTCTGCGTTCCAGGTTTCGCCGGAGTTTGGGTACACAATGAGAGGCTTGTCGGTCAGGGGTCTAAGATAATCCAATGCTGAGGACACATTCTGCTCGGGAATACAGTTGACGCCTACAGATACAATTTGGCTGCAAGAATTGACCAATTGAACGACCTCGGACATTGGTGAGCCGTCACTCAGCAGGGAAGCGTCGGATTCTCTCAGTGTAACACCCAACCAGGCTGGTGTGGTTGGAAAGTCGTTCTCAAGCAGTTCAATCAAGGCCTTGATTTCCGGCAAAGAAGGAATGGTTTCATAAGCCAAGATATCGACATTGGCTGCCACTAAAGCCTCGATGCGAGGCCTGTGAAAATCCTTGAAGTCGTCGTTTGACAGGTGATAGTCACCCCTGTACTCACTTCCGTTGGCGAGGAAAGCACCGTAAGGGCCAACACTTCCGGCGACCAAAAGTTTTCTTGGTTGGATTGGGGAACGATTCTGCTCGTCCTGGAGGACAGTGTCACGAGCTTGCTGAGCGAGCTCGACGCTACGACGAATGAGCTTCTGTGACTGTTCAAGGCTCATGCCCAGGTGTTGAGACAGGCCGAGTGGGGTAGCTTGATAGCTGGCGGTGATGGCGATATCAGCGCCAGCTTTGAAGTAATCAAGATGGACTCCATAGATGGCTTCTGGTGTTTCTTCCAGGGCCTTGGCCGACCACAATTTCGAGCTGAGATCGAGTCCACGGGTTTCAAGTTCGGTTGCGAGGGCGCCATCCAAGATCAAGGCAGGCGTGTCCTTGAGCAATTGTGCCACGGGATCGACCAAACCAGGCATGTCGAATGCAATTGGCTCGTCGTCGGAAGCGGGATGCCGTGTGATGGGTGTAGAGTGATGTCGGTCAAGTCGGAGTGCTCTGGAAGCATTTTGGAAAGATTCGCATGTTTGGCTCAAAAGGGTATTTTTAAGCGAGTCTTTGCCATGAGAAAACAGCCGACCAACGAATACGTGCTTCGATATGAGCTCGACAACGGACATCTATCAAGACGATGGAAGGGTTGTGGCCTCATAGTATGCTATCTAGCTAGTATGACCTAGCCAGCAGGCACTGCAATGCCAGACATATGCATTGTACAAGCCCTTGATACAAAGAGATGGTTGCTCGACGAGCTCGGTACGACTTGGCGGAGAGGCCGAGGCTTATCGATAGTCGTGCAGAGAAAGAGCCTGAGGTTCGCCTTCTCTCCGTTTCGAAGATTGACCTGACCATGACACACAGCATTGGGGATTACAAAGCGGTCAAATCAAATGCGAGATCAAGCGAGCTTCCATCTGTTTGTTCAGCCGAGGCTCCAATTCGGGAAGTACCTATGAAACGTCTTGGTGCTCCGAGTATGCCTTCTGCTTTATAAGCTCATCTAGGTGGCCTTGTCGGCCATTTCGTCATCTCGATTGAGCTTTCCTTTTATTCAGAAATAGTCCCCTCATCTTCTGTATTCCTTCCTTCCACTGTATCCTTATCCTCCCACCCTCCACACACATACACAATGGTTCAGAACAAGGCTTTGATCTTCAAGAAGGTCCCCCAGGGCCTCCCCGTCCCCGGCGAGCACCTCACGATCGAGTCGACCGAGTTCGACGTCGACCAGGCTCCTCCTCAGGGTGGTTTCACCGTCAAGAACCACTACATCAGCTTCGACCCCTACCAGCGTGGCCGTATGCGTGATGCCAACATCAAGTCCTACTCCCCTCCTTTCGCCCTCGACAAGCCCATCACCAACAATGGCATCTCGACCGTCCTCAAGTCGGACAACGACAAGTTCAAGGCCGGCGATGTCGTTGTTATGATGCAGGACACTGCCGAGTACAGCGTCGTCTCCAAGGACCAAGCTGCTTCCGCCCGCAAGCTCGAGAACCCCTACAACATCGATCCCAAGCTCTTCGTTGGTGCCCTCGGCATGCCCGGTCTTACCGCCTACTCGAGCTTCTACGCCATTGGCGAGCCCAAGAAGGGTGAGACCATCTTCATCAGTGCCGCCTCTGGTGCTGTTGGTCAGCTCGTTGGCCAGCTCGCCAAGCACGAGGGTTTGAAGGTCATCGGCTCCGTCGGTGATGACAAGAAGAAGGACTACATCACCAACGACCTCGGCTTCGACGGTGCCTTCAACTACAAGAACGAGAGGCCTGCCGATGCTCTCGCCAGACTTGCCCCCGACGGTGTCGACATCTACTACGAGAACGTCGGTGGTGAGCACCTCGAGGCCGCCATCAACGCCATGAACAACTTTGGTCGTATTATCTGCTGCGGCATGATCTCGCAATACAACACTGCTCCTGGTGAGCAGTATCCTATCCGCAACCTCATGTCCATCGTCACAAAGCGCCTGAAGGTCCAGGGCTTCATTGTTGGCGACGAGGGCATGGGTCCCAAGTACTTCGTCGACCACCAGAAGAACGTCCAGAAGTGGATCCACGAGGGCACCTACAAGCCCCAATTCAGTGTCACTGACGGCATTGACAACGCCGCCGAGGGTCTTCTTGGCCTATTCTCAGGCAAGAACTTCGGCAAGGCTGTTCTGGAGATCTCCAAGCTCGAATAGATGTGCTACACAAAAGACATGAGACACGACCTATAATCAAAATATACATTTTACATTCAGCTTTTTCATTTGATGAATTCTTCTCTTCATTGTTATTTGATTTTTGTGATAAAGGATACTCCCATTGTGCTGCGTGTAATCATGTTGATTTCCCCTGTTCCTTGCTACTTCCCTCCCAGGCCTAGAAGAAAAGCATTGGTACTTGCTGCGTGAAGACATCCATGAACTAGTCGATGCTCAGACGCTTCATGCTGTCACCAAGAGGATTGTTGTCCTTGGATCCGTCGGCGACTTTGTGGACGACTGCGCTGGCTCCTTCCTTGTACCAGAGATATCTCTTACAGTCTTGGGCTGCAGGACGTCTCGAAGGATCTTGAGTCAACATGGCTTTGATTAGGGGAAGAGCCTGTGTGGGAATGCTGCAGCGAGTGGGCGCGACCAAGAAGTTGCTGCCAGTGGTATTGTGGACTTTCAACAGAAGAACTCCAAGAGACCAGATGTCTGCTCTGCTTTCGAAGCCTCGAGTGTGAACGTTTCCGAGTTCCTTTGCAGTCTCGGGAGCTCTGTAAGGCGCCCAGGCGCGACCAGACATGGGCTCGTGGGGAAGGTCTGGGTCTGTGTCATCGTCGACGGTTTTGGATATACCAAAGTCGGCGAGCTTGAGAAGATAGTGTGGCTTGCGCTCGGTGCCAGCGAGAAAGACCAGGATGTTGTCAGGCTTGATATCTCTATGGACGGTTGCTGGCTTCAAGGAGTGGATGTGATGAAGGGCCTCGGTCATTTCGTAGGTCACGAGCTGCGACAAAGCTGCATGTTGGTTCTTAGAAAGTCGACGGTGAAGGTCGTGAAGGTTGCCTTCGGTAGCAAACTGCAGGATGATGCCGCCTTCCTTCAGATCTTCAAAGACAAGGAGGTCTAGGAGCTCCATGATATTGGGATGATTCTTGGTTTGCGTGAGTCGCGTAGCCTCGGCACGAAAGATGACTTCTTTGGGTTGGTTGCGATGGTAGCCAACCGTGGACACAACCTTCATGGCGAAGACTTGCTGGTCCTTGAGCCTCTGAACCTCAAACACATTGCCGAAGCCACCGTGTCCGACGCGCTTCTTGATCTTGTACTTGAGCTTGGGGCCACTGAAAGAAACAATGGTGGATCCAGTCGAGAGCTTGCTTCTGAACTCCATGATGAGCTTCTGAATTCGGCTGCAATTGAGCAGGGAAGATGTTGTGCTGGAAGCATATTTCCAACTCTTATAAGGCGAAGACTCCCAGCATAGACCAGCCCAGTATACGCACGTCTGAGATGTTCAAGCAGTACAACAAATGAGACATGATGGAAGCAGCTCTTCGCATGACAAGACATGCATGTCTGATGTCGAATTTGCAAACTACACAAAAACATGAGATCAAAAGAGCTTGCTCTACCTTTTCATACTAGCGATGTGCTCTCAGAATCAGTAGCCAAATCTGACATGAACAGATGAGACGTGCAAGACACCAAGGCAAGTATGGACAAAGTCTTATGCAACACAAAATCCGTCAAGACATCGTAAGCACAATGTTTCAAAGACGCATATGGGTTGAGTGCGAGTGGGAGTTGTATCGTCGCAGTAAGTCGTATTGCCGCATCATTCCTTTTGGTGTGGACCTTTTCCCGAGATCCGCGTGGAAGATATGTTCTTACCGAAGTCTTCTTTGTCGTCCATTTCAGAGAGCATGACAGTATCAACTCAACACTTTGGTACTGTTGACAGAGCACAAATGTACATGACTCCGGTATGAGAATTCACTCTACGTACCAAGACTAGAATGTTCGAAGCAATGGTCCAGATCTGGCAAGATGCAGAGCAGCGTGTCGCAGAGACATAGTTGGCTGGATCTGTGCTTGAGCAACTCGAGCGTAGTTGTACTTAGTAATCTTCGCGTACACGATGAGAGCACGTCAAATCATACAGGACCCTCATTGTGTCAAGATGTGTTCCAGTAAGATTCGTCTATTGCGTCGATGTTCATGCAATAGAAGAGTTGGCGAGAGATGCACGTGTAGAAAAAAGCGTACCTCGGTCAATAGACGTTGAGTGAAACAGGACACACTTGGCGCCTGTGCCGCCTGTCACAATTGCCCCCGCCGCAACGGCCGGACAGCCCATCACTTCCCCAACATTCGATTACTGATCTTCCTTCTACTCTTTCCACCACCCAAAGCCTAATCGATATATTGCAGGTCTTGCCATCGTATCAGTAAAATCTACAGCCATAAGGGCGAACGTGGTATTTGACATATACGGCACAGGCGTCTCAGCTTACGGGATTCGACACCACTTTGAGGCTTCGGCAAAGACCCGAAACTGAACGAAAAGAATCGACTCGCTCGAGTCGACTTGTTGAGGTATAGCACAAGCATGTCAGCAAATCGAATCGACTCAGCTGGGCCTGAGAAGAAGAACAAACTGAGACGATCGAGGGATGAGTCCGACTCCAACAACGATGAAAGTAAGAAACGAGGAAGACCACGATTGGATCCACAGGACGAGTCGACTGCTGATGTGAGTACTCCGTTATGTGCGGAAGGAGAGAACAGGGGAGAAGACATATACATGTGGTTCAGTCACCATAGTGTTGTTGATACTGCTGCCTTGTCTCATCATGCCAACAACCTTGCTGACTTTTTTGACTTTTTACAGAAACGAAGGTCACAGATCCGCCTGGCCCAAAGAGCCTATCGACAAAGAAAGGAGGACACTATCAATGATCTCCGCAAACAAGTCCAAGAACTCCAGTCGACCATCCAGTCGATGAACCAGACCTTCAGCAAATTCTCCGAGCAATGTTCTACCACCAATGTTCCGCCCACTATGCTGGCCAACCTGCAGAGTATTGGCCAGATGTACTCTGCTGGCCAGGGTCGAGTAGACTCGCTAGATTCAAGCAAGTCCCTAGAGTCGGGCTCCCCCGTAGCCATATCACCTGCAGATCCGAGCATTAAAGAGAAGGATATATCTCTTAACGCGAAAGCAAGCAACATTTCGCCTCGGACGGACGCTAAACAACCCACATGGAGCCCGCTCACTGCCCCTGTCAGCTCAACAAGCTTTCCAGGCAGTATCGAGAACAATCCTGTCTCAGTGTCTATGCTACGATCTCTTGGCATCCCAGCCACGTACAGCTCATTCGAGAGGACGTTTGCTAGGAGGCTCCACCGGGCGAGCTGCGAGTATGCCTATCGACTTGCTTGCGACCCCACTCGAGTCCCTGCGCTTTTTAACAACGTGTTCAAATTGACACTCAAGGCTGCTGGTACTGTTGACCGAGTCAAGTATAGTCTGCAGTCAACTTTGAGTCGAAGCACCGGAGAACCGCTTTCTGATTGGGGTGTAACTTACATTCACGTTGGTGGTGCTGGTACCCACTACCCTAGACCACCTGAAGAAGGTGGTCTCAGCTATCAATCGCCAACCTCGTGGGCCGTGACTACTGTTGGTCCTCATAGAATTGGTGGGTCTACCATCGAAGAGGCTCTGACTGCAGAGATGCTGTTACGCGGAGTCATGGGCATGGTAAGGCTTCCTCTGCGTGTAGGAAGGAGCGTACAAAGCTAACGATGTGTCAGGATGGTGAGTGGTTCGATGCATATGATGTCGAGGGTTATCTCGCGGAGAAAGGCATTCATCTGGATCCTAGTGCGACTTACGCCAGTATTGAGTTACCAGAGGAAGAGTCCTTTAGCCCTGAGTCCTCCGTGGCGTCACCTCCCATGGATCCAATGACTGCGTACGTCCAGAAATTGGCCGCTGCAGAACCTGTTACTCGTCCTAGTCACTCTGCGTATTACCCTGGGCTTCCGAACATGGGATACATGCCTTCAGCTTTGGACAGTCTTTCCACCAGGAGATCTTACCCCGAGACACAAACGCACTTTGAGCCGCAGGTTGACGAGCGAAAGTCGACAACTCCTCTTCTTGGCCAACAATATGGTACCGTGCCAGTGAGCGGTAACACGTACACATACGCCTTCCAGCCAGTGGTCAAGTCTCGCTACACTATTGACATTGGAAAATTTGTTGAACGTAAGTGTCTCTGTACTTCTTGTCGAGACGATCCATGCTAACCGGAGATACAGAAATGAGCTTGGCAGGCACTTGCTTGATGCGAGCACCAGGATATCGCCGTGAGGACATTGATGTTGCTCTGCGACGAGCAGTAGTATCAGCGCACTAGAATGCCAACATGGCCGTCAGCAATGTAACCGATGTCTGAGGGACAAGTTCGAACCAGTCTGTACTATTTGCAGATATGTGAAGAAGCTCAGCATAAACGGTAGCATACTAGCATGTATAAGATGATCCGAAACAGTATAAGTCGCTGCGCCCTTCTATACAGTCATTGCCTGGGCGACAGAAAGTGGCTGACACGAAGACGGGTCTATGGCCAAACTTACTCGCAGCCCCACTGTTCAAAAGAAAAAAATTGTCAAATCATGCTACTCGAGATAGCGTGCTACTTAAGTGAGAGCAGACTATCAAAGGGCCGAGAGCGATGGCATTTGCTAATGATGGTGGTGGCCGAGGGCGGACCACTGTTTACATGGTCAGTGCTATTGTTTACAGCAAACCTTCCATGAGGGGTCAACCCAGCGACGACCTCAGTTGGGAAAAATCCTTCAGCAACGTCAGTGTATAGAGACCCTAGATGGTGATGACAGGACGTTCCAAGGACGGTAGGCTATAGGATAGTGCATTTGTATACATCTCCTTTCGAATAAATCGAACATCTTGATGGAAAAAGGTAAAGGTGTCACTATGCTTTCCTTCATTTTTGTCTTGGCTTTTTCGGTGACGACAGCGTTCCTTGCTATTCTACGGAAGGTGCGAAGGTTGGGTGAATGAGCAGCAAACAGAGGGGTGAAAGAATGCGTGCTTCGAAGGATGGCAGGAGGGCAATAACTAGACTATGTAGATGTCGTGTTGGTAGATGAAACAAGGAACATAAAGAGCGAGTGGAATGCACTGGTTCCAGAGTTGGATTGATGAAGACACTCTGAAGCGGGCTGGCTGTACGTCGTGTCCCAGGGTCCCACTTGCACCTGCCGGCGATTTTCATTCCGACCGCGAACCACGAAAAGCACTTGTCTCCTTAAACATCGCTTCCTCCGCCACGACCTTCAAACTACACACTCCTTCCTTTTCTGCCCTCGACGCTCTTGTAGTCAGGCCAGGTCAGCCTGTTTAATTCTTTTCCTTCCACGCCTCTTACTTGTCACGAATTGCGCAAACCATGGATGCCTCAGCGTTGCTTTCGGCGACTCTGTCGCCTGGTACGTCCATTCCTCGACTGCGCTGGTCGTCCTGCCCAAGTGCCCGACAAGATGCTGACCGCCAACAGACACCCAAGTCAGAACCGCTGCCGAAGCGCAGCTCAATCAGGCCGCAGAGGCCAACTTCGTACGTACCTGACAGTCTCTTCACAGCGCCCGGGCACGTGCTGACGGCTATATGACTAGTCTGGATACCTCACGCATCTGTCACAAGAACTCGCCAACGAGCAAGCACAACCCCAAGTGCGCATGGCCGCCGGTCTTGCACTGAAAAACTCCTTCTCCGCCCGTGAATACACCCGCCTGCGCGAAGTCCAGGACCGATGGATCCATCAAGTCGAGCCGGACGTCAAGCAGTCAATCAAGGCCCTTGCCCTTCAAACACTAAAGTCGAACGACTCCAGATCAGGACAGTCAGCCGCTCAATTCATCGCCTCAATCGCCGCTATCGAGATTCCCCGCGAGCAATGGCCCGAGCTCATGCCCACGCTGGTGCAGAACGTTGGCGAGGGTGCCGACCACCAGAAGCAGGCATCGCTCACCACCATTGGTTTCATCTGCGAAGCTGAGGACCAGGACCTTAGAGATAGTCTCTCTCAGCACTCCAACGCCATCCTCACCGCCGTCGTCCAGGGCGCAAGAAAGGAGGAGCCCAACGCCGATGTCAGAAATGCCGCCATCACGGCTCTGGGAGACTCGCTCGAATTTGTCCGCACCAACTTCGAGAACGAGGGTGAGCGTAACTACATCATGCAGGTCATCTGCGAGGCCACCCAGGCCGACGACAACCGCATTCAGCAAGGCGCATACGGCTGCCTGAACAGAATCATGGGCCTTTACTACGACAAGATGCGCTTCTACATGGAGAAGGCCCTCTTCGGTCTGACCATCCAGGGCATGAAGAACGACGAGGAGGATGTTGCCAAGCTCGCCGTCGAGTTCTGGTGCACCGTTTGCGAGGAGGAAATCTCCATCGAGGACGACAACTCTCAGGTACGCCACGGGACGAAAGGAGTCCATGAACAAGACTAACAGGTGAACAGGCTACTGCTGAGGGCTCAACAGAGATGCGCGAGTACTTCAACTTTGCCCGCATTGCTACCCCTGAGGTGGTGCCCGTTCTGCTTGAGCTCCTTGCCAAGCAGGACGAGGATGCCGCTGATGATGAGTACAACATCTCTCGCGCTGCTTACCAATGTCTACAGCTCTGGGCCCAGACCGTTGGTGGAGTCATTGTTCCCCAAGTCCTCCAATTCGTCGAGAAGCACCTGCGCTCCGAGGACTGGCACTACAGAGACGCCGCTGTCTCTGCCTTCGGTGCCATCATGGAGGGACCCGACGAGAAGGTCCTTGACCCTCTGATCAAGCAGGCCCTTCCCGTCATGATTGGCATGATGGAAGACCCCGTCATCCAGGTTAGAGATTCGGTTGCCTATGCCCTTGGCCGTATCTGCGAGACGTGCTCCGACTCGATCGACCCCGCCACACACCTGCAGCCCTTGATCAGCTCTCTCTTCAACGGCCTGTCCAGCCACCCCAAGATGGCTTCATCATGCTGCTGGGCTCTGATGAACCTTGCCGACCGCTTTGCTGGAGACCCGGGCTGCCAGGAAAACGCTCTGTCTGCTCACTTCCAGAATAGTGTCACCCACCTCCTGCAGGTTACCGAGAGGTATGCATGATGAGTAGACTAGTGTCTTTGGACTCAACTGACGTGCCATCCAGAACCGACGCCGATCACCAGCTCCGCACTGCTGCTTACGAGGTCCTCAACGCCTTCGTCACCAACTCGGCCAACGACTCGCTCCCCATCGTCGGCCACCTTACCAACATCATCCTGGAGCGTCTGGAGACGACCATTCCCATGAGCCAGCAGGTCGTCAGCGTCGACGACAAGCTCATGCTTGAGGAGATGCAGACTAGCTTGACCAGTGTTGTAATTGCCATCGTCCAGCGTCTTGAGACCGAGATCAAGCCCCAGGCCGATCGTATCATGCAGCTCATGCTGCAACTGCTCAACACGGTTGGCCCCAAGTCTTCGGTCCCCGACACCATCTTTGCTGCCGTCGGTGCCCTTGCCAGTGCCGTCGAGGAGGACTTCGCCAAGTACATGGAGGCCTTTGCTCCCTTCCTGTACACTGCTCTCGCCAACCAGGAAGAGCCTGCCATCTGCGCCATGGCCATTGGCCTCGTCAGTGACATCTCACGTGCATTGAATGAGAAGATCCAGCCGTACTGCGATGCCCTGATGAATAACCTTCTCAACGACCTTCGCGTAAGTCTAGCGAATCATCCGGAGTTCCACTACTTTTCTGACGAATTTTGACAGAGCTCGACGCTCGGCAATCAATTCAAGCCGGCCATCCTCCAGTGCTTTGGCGACATTGCCCAGGCAATCGGCGGAGCCTTCGAGACCTACCTCTCCGTGGTCGCCCAGGTCCTGCAGCAGGCTGCCTCCATCAATGTGCCCGACACTTCCTTCGAGATGCTCGAGTATGTCGTCACTCTCCGCGAAGGCATTATGGATGCCTGGTCTGGCGCTCTTATGGCCATGAGAACTGGTGGCAAGAGTGAGTGCAAATGACAAATTCTCTCTGCTTTCGTGACGCTGACTTTCTAATAGGCCAACTGTTGGCTCCTTACGTCGAGTCGGTCTTCGGTCTTCTGCAGACCATCTACCAAGACCCCAACCGCTCCGAGGCCCTGCTTCGCACTAGCATGGGCGTCATTGGTGACTTGTCCGAGACCTTCCCTAACGGCGAGTACAGTGCCATGTTCAGCCAGCAGTGGGTCACCAACATGGCCCGCGAGGTTCGTGCCAACAAGGAGTACTCTCAACGTACCCAAGACACCGCTCGCTGGGCGCGCGAGCAGATCAAGCGCCAATCTGGTAAGTAACTATTTCAAGCACTCCCACCAAGAGTCGCTGCTAATCATGATTCTCGTAGCTGCCGCTGCCAACATCAACATGTCTTAGGAGGACGCGGAAGCTTGGTCAGACTCTAGACACGCCTCTGCTTGGGAGAGAATCTCCCTGAGCGCACAGCGAAACTCCGTCGATATCAGCATCTCCTAACCTAAACTCGACGCGAAGACGACGAGAAGAGCATCGACTATCGGATTCCTTCCACCACAAGCTCCAGCCCGCACTTCACATCATGAAGCGGTCACAAGCAACACTTCAAACAACTGCACAGCAGAATAGGGGCCACGTTTAGGTTGCAGAAGAGCGAGAAGGAGAAAGGTGAAGAAGCTTTGGAGAAAGCTGCGAAGGGTGTACGGCGCTTTATCGAACGAGATTGCATGCCCTATGCACAATCCCCTATATCCTAGACCCCCATACCCCGTCCCACACACCATACCCACCCTCATCACACTTCCCATCCAACATCATCACCCATCATGTACCCCCATCCAATGAAAGACTCATGTATACGCACAATCATGTAAGGGAGGACTAGACTTCTTTGATCACACCCACCGAGGGGGGGTGTCGAGCAACTCTGATGAGCTAGTACCTAGAACCCAAATAAGCCCCTCGGAAATCTTCACGATACCCCCCAAATCATTGTTACAAACTACAATTTCTCTGCTGAAATGTGATGAGGACTTTGTCCTGTGAGAAACATGTCTCAAGTATTGTTGCAACGGGCATTCGTCTTTCTTTTCTGGGATATGCTATTGCCGAGTTGCATGGAGGATGTCCCTAGTGGTCCACTCATATATTCGATCTTGCAATTGATAGCTCACGTGTTATTTTGCGTTGCTGCAAATCAGGATTAAATATCATATGAAAGGCAATGTCAAAGCATGCAAAACGGAAAGAACCGATATGAACAAGAGAAGAAAGGTGCTTGAGTAGGGTGAGCCAAGCACGACCAAGTAAATTAGAAAGGTCACGTCCCAAGCAGAGGAACAAGACAGCACCACGAAAGATCAAACAGGAAAAAGCCAAGGAAACAGATCAGGTCTCCTGGAAGAAAAGAAGAAGAACATATAAGTATTGGTGAGTTTCGCCGCTATACACCCAAGTGCTTTGCCAAAACAAAAGAACGCCAATAAAGTGCTTTCGCAAAAGAACAGCCGACAATAGGTGAGGTGGAAAACCTAAGAAGCACACCCATCGGACCAACTCGGAAAGTGGTACTTCAAAATGCCCAAGACCTCGAAACACCAGCACATGTAAAAAAGATCATTGTATATATAGGGTGAAGGAGGGAGGGTTCGCAGCGGGCTAGTTCTACCGCCTGCTTGCTCTAGGGTCTTCGGCTTGAACCTTTTTCCAGTCTCTCACCTCCTTGGTCCCGATACTGCCACCTCCACCTTCGACTCTGCGTTCCCAGCCACCGAGACGTACGACAACGGCGGTAGCATTGTCAGACCTGACGCCTGCAACCTCGGTCGCAAACGTGGCCAATTCTTTGGCAGCAGATTCAGGTGTCTTTGCTTCTTTGACTATATCGACAATTTCTTGATCTTCCAAGGATGCCGTCACGCCATCGGAAATAAGAACCAGGAAGCTGTATTCACTGGGTTCCATATGGGTCATGCGAATTTCTGGTTCTGCAGAGACACCTATGCGTTTTGAGCTGATGTCGCCAAAAGACCTGGTGTTTGCGAGACCGAGAATGCGCTCTTCACCGAAACTGTCGGTTACAAAAGTTGCGGCGAAGCGACGAAGACGGGTTGCTTCGACTGGAGTGGATGGATGGTGGTTTGTGGTCAATGGCACTGCTTTGCCATCGCTGACACGACAGAGGAGGATGCGAGTGTCGCCGCAGTGGGCAGTCACGATGGTGGATGGAGATGCTGGATTCCAGAAGGGAGTAGGAGTTGGTGTGGAGATCAGGGCTATTGAGGCTGTCGAACCGCCCTGGAAACGAGTATGGCCGCCTATAGGACGATTGAGGACGTTGGAGAGGTTTTGCGAGGCAGGTTTGGCGGGAGAGGAGAGGATGTCGTTGTCGTTAAGGGGCCTGTCGCTCAAGACAGGATCGTCTGTCGAGGAAGGGAGAGAAGGCGAATGCTTGGAAGCCTGTGCTGCAGTAAAGTCCATATCGGCATGTAAGAAAGCATACATCAGGGTAGCTTGGATAGAGTTCACAGCAGTAGGCTGCTCGTCAGTGCTCGCCGTCGGCTTGAAGATGCTAAAGTACTGAGGACGGAAGCGTCGAAAATAGCCACCGACGGTGTCTTTCCAAGTGTTGACCAGGTTGCGTTGCAGGTCGAGAAGTTGCTTGTGGCCAATGTCGGCGTCTTTTGGCTCTTGCAGGCTGCTCTCCATGTGGAACTTGATGGCCGAGTCTTCCAGATAGGTGTGCAGTCGGTCTCTCAGGAACTCTGCGCATTGAGCACCGCCGTGGCCATCGAAGACACCAAAGTAGAAGACTTGTGGATCGCCGCTTTCGCTGGCAGCGCCAGTCTCTTGCAGAGGCCTGTTTGCGCGGGTCAAGCTGACGGGCTGGCGTTTGGCGAAGGCGGGTATCTCGATGGTGCCGGCTTGATGCGTGTCCTCGTTGTGCGGACGGCCTCCTCGCAAGCAAGAGACTCCATAGTGGTGTTTGGCCGACTTGAGGGGAATCCTCACGACGGTCGTGTCGCGTCCTACGGGCGACAGGGTGGCGGGCTGTCTACCGGAAGCCTTGTCGTGAGGGGCGGCAACATCTCGCGGCAGCTTGTGGTTCGAGTCCGGGTGCAGCGACGATTGCGGCAGGTGCGTGACAAAGTAGTCGTGGAAGCAGCGTCGCCATGACCGTGTCGGCAATGAACATGGTCTCATACTGTCATGGCAATGCACAAGGCGACGGATTCACGACATGGTCGGTGTGTACGTGTGAAGTGGGACAAGGAGCCATCGACTTTTGTTCACAAACGCGGGCACGGCGGAGAAATGGACCACCTTCATCCGCATCCGCGTCCGCGTCCGCATCATCAATGAGCCCGCCAAGCCCTCTCCATACCATTTCTGTTTCCCGCCAGTCCGGTGACGTCTCTCTTTCGGATCACCTCGATACGCCATGTCCATTGTCTGCATTTTCGTGTTCAAATCACAATCATTGGGAAGCGGCAAATCAAATTGAACATGATGGTAGACCTCGAGTCTTTCAATTAGAACGTGAGCCGCTAAATAGCAGGCTCCTACACAGTAAACATAACTTGAACAGCATCCATATCCCAAACTCCAAATCCATTCCAGTCGTCTTTGTCTATGTCCTTGATACGAAAATAGTGGTGCTGAGGAGGACCTAAGCTCAAAGCCCTATCCAAAACTTACTCTGACCTTTTGTTCCTACAGCAAGAAAAGGGAAGAAGGTCATGTTCTTGTCAGACTCAACACCCCATAGAGCTTATCTGATGGTGGTAGTCTTGGTGAGAGATGCCTTGGCCGAGGCAGCACCCGATGCGCCAGCAGAAGAGGCACCAGCCTTCTTCTCAAACACCTTCCAGAACTTGAGAGACTCGTCAGCAGCCGCGGTTGCGAGCATCTGACCGTCAGGAGACAGGCAAGAGTGAAGCACACGAGACTCGTGAGCGGGGATTTCGACGTTCTTGACCAGAGTAGGGTAAGACCAGATGCTCAGCGAGTTGTCGGGGAAGCCAGACGAGCTGACGAGCTCCTTGTACGAGGTGCTCCACTTGAGGGAGGTAACCTGGCTGCCAGTGTCGATGCTGTTGGTGCGGGCGCCAGAGGTGGTGTTCCAGAAGTGGATCATACGGTCGTGAGAACCACCGCCAGTGGCGAGGAGGTTGGACTGCCAGGGGCACCAGGCAAGAGCCTTGACGGCAGCCTTGTGGTTGGTCTTCTGGAACTTGGGTGCGTTGAGCGAACGAGCATCCCAAATGCTGACGAGGTTGTCGTTGCCGCCAGTGGCCAACTGAGCACCATCAGGGCGCCACTCGAGACCGCAAACCTCGCCAGTGTGCGAGACGAGCTCGGCGACCTTGTGCTGGGCGATGCGGACATCGTGGTTGTAGACGAGGCCGGAGCGGGCACCGGTGGAAAGGAGGTGCTTGTTCCAGCCCATGACTCCAACGCGGGTGTCGTGGCCGAACATGCTGCGGAGCTTGGAGCCCTCCTCGACGTCCCAAATCTGGACCTCGCCCGTACCGAGACCAGCAGCGACGTAAGCACCATCCTGACTCCACTTAACAGACGAGATGTACGTGTCGGCAGGGCACTCGAAGAGAGAGTTGACCTCGCCGGACTCGGCAGACCAGACGTAGACGGAACGCTCGAGACCAATAGCAACCTGGTTGCCCGAAGACCAGTCAAGAAGGTTGAGGTAGTAATCATCAACAAGGCCAGGTGCGTCAAGGACGCGCTCGGGGGCGGTTGCAACACGGCGACGGAACTGGGTGGCAGCGGCAGCAGGCTTGAGGGGACGGTTGTACTGCGAGCGCAGGTCGATGGGTCTGGAAGACTCGGGAGCGGCAGGCTTGAAGGCGAGGATTCTCTGGCCAAGCGAGATGTCGCAGGCCTTGGCGATCTCGTCCTGGTAGGCGGCAGTCTTGGGCGAAGGCTTGTTGTAGGTCTTCTCGTCGTCATCATCGTCCAGGTTCAAGCCATCAAGGCCGAGGGCAGCATCAATCTCATCGTCGTGAGTCGAGCGTCTGCCAAGGTCAAAGGCAGAAGAGGCAGAAGCGGCGCCTGCGAGAACAGACTCGGCCGAGGACTTTGAGCGAGAGTGGTCCTTCTTCTCGATCTTGTTGACACCAGAGTTTGTGATGGCGTCCGAGTTGGTGCGGCTGGGGATGAAGCGGTCAGCCGAGGTGTAGCTGATCTTGGTCTTTCCAGTTTTGACGGTCTTGAGGTTGCGGCTTCTCGAGGGAGTAGCCTTGTTGGAAGCCGAAGGGCCCGTGCCGGTCAAGTTCCAGTCGCTGACGCCGAGCTCAAGACGGCGAGGAGAGTTGTTGGCGACGTGTCTGGCAATGTTGGACTTTGGCGAGTCGCGGACGTTGGTCTTTGAGATGGAGCGCGAGAAGCGGGGGAAGAGGTTGCCGCGGTGGATCGACTCGTCCTTGTCGAGCACAAAGTTCTGCTGCTTGGGAGTCTGGGGCGAGGGGGTCAAGGGAGCGCGGCCACCAGCGAAACGGGTCGAGAAGAGACCATCACGACGCTTGATGGGCGTCATAACCGAAGGGCTTGCCATATCTGCGGCAATGTGTGTGTGTTACAGAAAGTAATGCTGTCTGCAAGAGCCGTTAGATAAGAGATGGATGCGAAGTGGTGAGGGGGGGGGGCAGCGTACAGATGTCTCAATTAAGAGCTCCGTTAGTATGGATGCAGATATCTTGCAGTCGTCGTGGATGATGGAGGGGTAAGCAGATGATAAGAGTGCTTCTTAGGAAGCTCTGGATAAAGTGGAATGCTGTTTTTGGGTTTGTGGTGTGAGGTGGTGAGGATGGTCGAGGGAGTGGTGCCCTTTATGGCTGTCTGCTTACAAGTGCAAACAAAGTTGGCCCAGCAACGACACAGCGTCATAGTCGGCACACGGCGTTAAAGACGAGACGCCCGACGACGCCAAGTTTGCTGTTGGGACGACGACGACGGCAGACTAAATTTATTTGCCGTCTGTTCACCAGCCTGTCTATTCAAAGATCCGCATCTGGCCCGTCTCATTGCGACCAGACAGGCACTGTGCTGTGCATAGCCTGCTCCCAAGACATAACACCTTTGTGTAGTGCGACAGCAGTGGTCAAGACCGACCAACGAGAATGAGATAGACTAGTCGACGACGATATGGCTTCATTACTTTCGAATCTCTCGGCTGCTTCTCTACCGCCATCGTCGCGTCTATCCACTGGTTCCGCCAACACCTATGTCATGTCCACCTCTCCTAGGTCAAGCCGCACCTACTCGTCGCGTCGCCGCACTCACGACACCTATATGCCTACCATCATGACTACTGTGGGCCAGAGGCCTGCTTGTCTCGTGAATGCTTCCGTCACCTATGTCGGCAACGACCAGATCTATGCTTTCGGCGGCTTCGATCAGTATACCGACGAAGTCTACAACCATGTTCTCAGGCTGGACCTGCAGGCCAAGCAGTGGAGTCTGGTCGACAACTACGGCGACATTCCTGGCGTGCGCATGGGTAAGCTTGCCACTCTCATCACAACCCCTTGCTTGTGCTGATGTCCGGAATAGGCCATACTGCTTGCCTCTGGCAGAACGAGAAGCTTCTTGTATTCGGTGGAGAGAACGAACACCGCTCTCACCTTGCCGACGTCATCATCTTCGACCTCAAGACCGCCCACTGGACCTCGCCCGAAGTACAGGGCATCCCTCCCCGTGGAAGAGCCAGACAGTCGGCCGTCATCCATGAAGACAAGCTCTTCGTCAGCGGCGGTATGACTGGCCACGACAATGCTGTACTAGACGACATTTGCTATCTCGACCTCAAGACCTGGACATGGTCGCGACCCTGGAAGTTTGTGCCTAGATACGACCATTCAACATGGATCTGGCGCGACAGACTCTGGGTGTCGGGAGGCATGACCGAAGACATGGAGCGTACGAGCGACATTTGGTGGCTCGATCTCAAAGGCATCCCTGCTTTCGAGGGTGCCAATCCAGCCGACGACATGTCCAGGTCCTCCATGTACTCTACAACTTCCATCACCCCACAGGCAGGTTCCACGGGCGCCTATGCTGCAAATTCAAGCAGTGTCCAGGTAAATCCCGGCTACATGGTCCAACGCAACCCATCCGTCGCGCCAGGCTCCATCTCTTCTCTTCGCTTCATCTCAAACCCCAACCTCCCTGTACAAAATGTAGGATATCATTTCCATGTTTTCTCTTCCGCATGCTTGCTCGACTTTGTCACCCCTGCGACACTCATGTCTGCACCCGAGACTAGCCTTTCAGCGTTTGATCTGGATTCTTTGCGTTGGCAAAAACTAGCTGATGGAAAGGACATCTTCAATCCGAACTACCGATGGCATTACTGCTGTCTTGATGCGGATGGCACGCATGCCTGGCTGCTTGGATGTCCCAATTCACTTCCCAGAAATGCCCCTGATGCCGAGGAATATCTCAGTGATGTTCTTCACCTCGACCTCAGAAAGCTTGGTCTCCTTGGTAACAAGCTCACTCTAGAGTCTAGATCTGTTCAACAGACGCCGACTTCTGACAGCCGAGTTTCTTCGCACCTCTCCGCTATTGGCGCCGATCTTGCCCGTACGTTCGACGTTCCTCCTGAGCAGGGCTCCGGTGCAGATTTCATGATTACGGCCAGTCCGGACGATGACTACGAACAGGACTATGATGGAGACAGCGTGAGGTCTCATGAAAAGCCTGCAAACGCATCTCAGCCCATCCATGTCCACCGCTTCATCCTATCAGCACGCTGGCCTCATTTTGCTCGCCTCTACAGTGCTCAGATGTCGGAATTCCATACAAAGAAGATGCACATTCCAGAGCCATACGCAGCGGTACGCGCCTTCCTCTATTACCTGTACACCGACTCAATTGCGCCCTCGTCCATCACAAACTCTGCATCTCCATCGCCCAGCCTCGAAGATGTGGCAGGCATGCTTGTCATGAGCAATATCTATGACATGCCGCGCCTGCATCATCTTTGTGTTGCAAGATTGGTCCGTGAGCTCGATATTCAGCACGCTGCTCTCATCTTCGATTGCGCAAACGTTGCTCAAGAAACTTGGCTCAAACGTCGTGCAGCCAGTTTCTGCATGACACACTGGGGACGTGTGGTGCGTACGGGGGGATTCCGACGACTATCGCGTGCCACCATGCTTGAGCTTTGCGAGGAGGTGGATGCTGAAGGTCGAGTAGTCGGTGGAGACGAGCTTGAAGCTGTCGGGGCTCTTGGGGGTGCAAGACTCAGCACTCTTAGCAATTGGCCCGAGGGAAGAAAGAGGAGAATGAACTCTGAGAGCGGACTCATGGAAGAGATTGCTGACGAAGAAGAGGACGAGGGCATGGAGGTTAATTAGTTGGTGGACCTCGCTCTTGATTCAGATTGAGCTACGATTGACGACAGATATCTCTATTCGAGCATGTACATATTTTGGGCATTGGTTAATGGCGTACATGGCTATCAGCTTGCGCTTTAGCACAGAAGAAAAACCAGGGAAATGGTATCAGGCAGGCACCACGGCGTTCAATCCAGTACAGAATCAATCAGATGTTTGCTGTTCTTGTCAACTAAATTCGTGGCTATGCACTCGGTTGAGCTCCTGGCAGAATGCACGACGCATGACAGATCTAGAAGTGGATCTCAAAACGGCTGGCTACGGACCAAACCCCATCTCGTGACCATCAAGCACACCGCACCACAAGATTGGAATCAATATTTGAGCGAAAAGAACAGGATGTTCTTGGCATGATTCATCTACTTCTAAAGCGCAGGAACCAGGGGTTTGGCGTCGGTAGAGGTCGACTCGCAGATGTAAACAAAATGCGCGTTCTCTACATCGATCTTTGTCGACGTGTCTCGTTATCTGACAAGCCAATTGTGATGGATTCGACGCGTATCTTGATACGATGAAGCTGGCAGACGGTCATAGGATAGCAACCAAGTAGAGAAGACGTCCTAAATCAAGATGGTGCCATCAAGTAAAGCCCAATGAAGAACAAAGACGTGTCTGCTTCTGGCGCCTGAGAGTTGGAAAGTTCCAGTTCTCGAGCAGCTCTCGGCGGTGATTGGCTCCGTCATTTCGGCTGGTTGACAACCGCTCCTCCCCAACTTCGCCCATCACAAGTGCCCCCCTCGACTTGTTTCCTCCACAAACAGCACCGCTTCACCTCTTTCCGCCCAAAACTCGCCTTTTTTACACCTTTACGCTTTCCCAAAGGTAAGAACCTCCACCGTCTGCACCTTGTACACACAGATCGAGCCAGAACGCGAGCGAACACGGATACCCCCTGCTGAGTGCTTGATGGACGCGTGGCTGGGCAAACACACCGGGAAACAACGACACGGCGCAATGCAAGCTCTTTCAGCAGCTGCTATCGATGAGATCGCGACAAAGAAGGCGCTCCAGAGTGAAGAAGGCGCCATCCAGAAGCTGTTTTGGATGATGCGCTCATGACAATACCCGCCTACCTTCAGAGCTTTCGCCAGCGTCGCGACTGCCATCACAACCCATTGGCACGAGTTGCCCGCACTTTCCCATCTCTCGCGACCCGTTACTATGTTTGCCCACGACAAACTATCACATGCCAGCTACTTCTGGACCCGTCTGCTTTCACACCGCCCCTGGCTCGCTCGTTCCCCACTTTCACAGCTGCCTCTGATTCACAGCTTTACCATACAATCCGACAGCATAACCTGTTCCAACCAGAAACGCTAACACCATGTCGCACCAGACTCCATATCACAAATCATCAAAAATGGGTTACGAGGACTCTGTCTACCTGGCCAAGCTCGCCGAGCAGGCCGAGCGCTACGAGGGTAAGTCCACCATCTATCGCCTGTAGCATGCGCAAAGCTGACTCCAGTCCAGAGATGGTCGAGAACATGAAGAACGTTGCCTCCGCCGACCAGGAGCTCTCTGTTGAGGAGAGAAACCTCCTTTCCGTCGCCTACAAGAACGTCATTGGTGCTCGCCGTGCATCCTGGAGAATCGTCACCTCCATCGAGCAAAAGGAGGAGTCCAAGGGCAATGAGCAGCAGGTCACTCTCATCAAGGAGTACCGCCAGAAGATTGAGGCCGAGCTCGCTCAGATCTGCGAGGACATCCTTGCCGTTCTTGACAAGCACCTCATTCCCTCTGCCCAGAGCGGCGAGTCCAAGGTCTTCTACCACAAGATGTTCGTGTCCCCAGGCTATTTTTGAGTCAGATCGCACTACTAATGCGCTCTACAGGAAGGGTGACTACCACCGCTACCTCGCCGAGTTCGCCCTTGGTGACAAGCGCAAGACCTCTGCCGACAAGTCGCTCGAGGCTTACCAGAACGCCACCGAGGTTGCCCAGACCGACCTTGCCCCTACCCACCCCATCCGTCTCGGTCTTGCCCTGAACTTCTCGGTCTTCTACTACGAGATTCTCAACTCGCCCGACAAGGCTTGCCACCTCGCCAAGGCCGCCTTTGACGATGCCATTGCTGAGCTCGACACTCTTAGCGAGGAGAGCTACAAGGACTCCACCCTCATCATGCAGCTCCTCCGTGATAACCTGGTAAGCATTCCTCGAGCCTCGTCTCACCTTCGTATCAGCCACTAACTCTTTCACTAGACCCTCTGGACCTCGTCCGAGACTGAGCCTTCGGGTGACGCTGCCCCTGAGGCCAAGGAGTCTGCTGAGGCACCCGCTGCCACCGAGGAGACCAAGGCATCCGAGTAATCGCAGTCAAACATACCAAATTCCTTCCATTTTGTTGAAAATGGCGGATCACGTTATCATGGCAAATGTGAACAGTCAAACCCAGGTGTTGTCTCTTTCTAACAGAACTCGATCATGGGGCGGGCCAAGGAGAGATGGTTCTTTTTCTTTTTTCTTTTTTCCTCTCAAGTCGATTTTCTTGTTTCTTAACCCCCCAAGTCTCTTATCCTCTCCTTTGCACGGTATCTCGACGGTCTTTTGAAAGATTCCTCTTGGGCCATTGCGCGTGGGAGAGTGGCGCGGGTGAAATTTGGGGATGGGCGCCCAACAGTCAATTGAAATCATTAGATTCCATTTCACTACCTATCATCTGTCTTTGTCTGTTTATGTGTGCTGCATGTTGGTGCCGATGCTAGAGTGGAGCCTGGTCTGGTACTCAACCAAGCAGGCTCTTCGTGTTGTGTTGTACCCGCTGCTTCGAAGGAGAAGAGTTCTTCTCGCATTTGTGTTACTATACACACTTACTGACCTCGAACAGTGATGTTTCTGGCTTCCCTCTCCAAGTACGGCAGATTTGAGCGCGAAGGGAAAACATCTTGGCGAAAAGGTCAACATCAGGAGGTTTGAGGGGATGATAGGGGGGCGCGGAGACGTTTAGAGTATTGGATTGAGGATACGGTCAAGGTCAAGTATTTGACTTTTTGATTTGTTCCTTCCTGGATTACGGTGACTAGAGAGAGCTTTGATACCATATCCATCTCAAGGATCACTACGAGGAGTCATCTCAACGGGCCTTTTTTCCCTTTTCAACTTTCCCTTCTTGTATTGAATTGCTATGAACTGAATTCTTTGAGATTGTTTACAGCGTCTGTAGGTAAAGCAACCTCCCATTTGCATCACGCTCCTCCTTGTCTCTCTACTATAAACATCTTCTTGTCCTCTTGTGAATGAAAACAATACGACGCTCTAACCAGACATGATAACAGTCGACATCCAGTCAAGTACTCTGGAAATATCAAAACTCCTTCCCTTGATGATGAACATACCATCAGACATCATCATCAGTATAAACACTTTTGAGCAAATGAAAAATTCAAAGTCAGTCTAATGTTACACTTTGGAATTTGTTTGCTTCTCGTGATTCCTGATATTACTGAAGAGGACTCAAGAAAAAAGAAGAGGGACTAAACTAGCTATAATACTCCAACATTGCCTCTTCGTACACCTTCGCTCATGAGCACAATTTGGCATCCGTGGAACGCTCGAAACAAGTATGATGCCCAAGTTCAAAAAGACAAGACGAGGAGACAGGCGAAAACAAGACCTTACACTTACCATGCTCTGTATAAACTCATGGATCATCTGCGAGCCTCTGATGCCAACGCGGTCTCCCTTACTCTTTCGCCCTCCACGTTCAGCTGACAGTGCAAAAACACAATAGTTGCAAACAATGCACGCTTCCTCTTTCTCTTCCTCCCCTCATAGAATCTTCCTCCCTTGCCGCCGATGCGATGATAAAAACAGATGTGCCTCCCCATGAGAAGGTATAGAACGCCCCCAGAAAAAAAAACAGACAATAATCAAATAACATAGAATCTTGTCTCGTATCGAACTCTTGACAGCCATCCATGCTCGTGGCTGATCGATAAGTCCAGTGGTGTGGTTAAGTATTTTGATCGATATTGGTCAATGAGTGGTTGTCATCGCGGATACACCTAGTGCGCGGTGTCGTGTGTGCAAGTCGTCTCTCGTGAAAACTCACTTCAGAGGACGTTCCAGCTGGTTCAGCAAATCGTCCAGTTGCGACCAGTTTCCTCTGTCCATTGCAAACTTGCGGTGCTTGCGTGATTGACAGTGGGCGTCAAAGTCGTCGAATTTGTCTCTGCAGTTCTCACAGTATCCTGCCTTCATCTCACGTTCTACGACCACTTTCTTGCGAACCTGCTGAGCGCGACGAGATTTGGTTGGCTCCTCTTCACCTTCTTCACGAATGTGTCCCAACGTCTCTTGTGCCTTGCGCTTGGCCGCTCTTGGTGCTTGTTGACGGTCACCGTTTCCGTTGATCGCTGCACGCATATCGGTGAGATACGACGACTGCAGTGGCTCGTTGGAGTTCGCGCTAGCTCCCCTCTCCAAGGCTCTGCGCTTCAGGGCCGTAATCTCCTTGCTCGCGCCAACATTTCGAGTTCCAGGTGCCGTCGAGGAGATGGTCGATGAAACAATCTGCGAGCGGATGGCGGATGTGATGTTCGAAGGTTGTACTCCGGATGCGACGGGTTCTCCTCCGATAAAACGAGGAGCTCCTCTCATGTTGGCCTGGGTACTACCGAACAGTGCTGGCATGCTACCAGTATCCATTGAGGTTTGCCTTTTGTTAGGAATGCTCTTTGGAGGATCCAGAGGCTTCACATGGTCATCGTTGACGACTTCGGGTTTGTCCTTGTCCTGACGCTCTACCTGCTCCTTCGAATGGGATGTAGTGGACTGAGAGAGGCTGGTGCCTGCAGCAGCACGGCTGCGCGTGACAGGAACGCCAGCAGCCAACTTGCGCTCCTTCTCTGCCTCGGCTGCCTTCATCTCTTCTGCCAAGCGCAACTTCTTTGTGTGTGAAGGATCTTCTACGAAGGGACATCTTCCGATCGGGGTCAGACGGAACTGTGGCCACTTGCCCTCCTCCTTATGGTTGACCTTGGGATAATCACGGACCATGACCGGACGGGTTCTTTCGTCCATATCGTGCACGTAGATATAGTATCCTCGGAACTGGACAGAATCCTGAGCAGCGACAGCCAGATCACGGTCGGCAGGACCGATGACCTTTTCGTTTCGCAGAAGTGTCTGCAGGTCTGCCTTCTCTCCTCTACGCAGGGTCGAAGCAATGTTTCTTCTATGATCAGGTTGCTCGCCAGTGTCAGTATCAAACATGGTTGTCATCATACGCTGAAGCTTCTCCAGAGCCCAAATCTTGATACCAAGCTCTCTAGCCTTGGACAAGACATCGTTGCTTTGGACGCCGAGCTTGCGTGGCTCAACGGTTTGAAGACTGTGGGTGAATGGGTCAGCAAGGGCAGCGGTATGGGGTGAGTGGAAGGCGATAGTATACCTTTGGGCATTAGAATTATGGGTACGGCCCTGCAGGCTAGCCTCGAGAAGGTCAGCGGTCTTCTTTTGAGCATCAGTCAGGTTTGAGTCTTGAGGACGATCAAGGAGAGAAGGGTCGATGGTCTTTAGGGAGGCATGGTGAGAGTCATTTTTGGAGGTGCTATGACCATCGTCAAAACTTGTCGAGGCGAGCTCTGGAGGGATGGGACGGGTCGTGACCACATGAGTGACGGAACGCGAGAAGAACTTTTCCTCTTTCTGTCGGCTATAGTCAGCATAGTGTCATGGTCATGGTAGAGAAGGAGGGAGGGAGCATACGGCGCCAAGATATTGAATCTGCCTCGAAACCTTCGTCCGGACATCATCGGGTACGCTTTCAAAGTAGAAGACGAACTGAGGAAAAGCCTTTCTGTAGTGCCGTTGCCATTGACGAATGCTCTCGAGACTGTCGGCGGTTCTCTGTACGGGCTTTTGTGCAGATGGAGGCTTCCTTGCGGCAGCCAATTTCCTTTCAAAGGCAGTGGGAGGAGCATTGCCAGGTTTTCTCAGGAACAGTTGTGCATCCTTCTCTTGCTGTGCCAACGACTGACGGATCAAAGAACGCGGTTGTTGGTTCTCATCGTGTTCGAGATCAAGGACTTGCTTCTTTAGAGGAGGCTGGCCAGCGTCACGCGGGTCTTGTTGTCTTGAGCGCTTGCCAGAGACGGGATTGACGGTGCGGAAAGGAGAGTTGACGGCATTAGAGTTGTTGGCCAGCGGGAGCCGCTTGCTGGACATGTTGGACAGAGCCGAGAGGGTGGCCATGTATGGGTGGTGTGGTGCTGGTGCTGTCTCTGTGTGTGGACGGCTTTGCACGCGACTCGGACGCGCTCTACTGGCACATTGTCGCAGCGCTGTCGAGGTAACAAGAGAGAGGGGGGCTGGAGGGTCAGTCGAGCACAGTTGGTCAAACACAGGAGAAGAGAAAGGAGCGAATATGGACAGAGAGCAATTGCAAACGCGACAAGACTGGATGCATGTGGATGTTTTGATGTGTGCATGCTCTTTCCCTGCAATGAGGCTCCGTCCGAGCTTCGCGTTCGAGCGACTCGCTGTATGCACAACTCCCCGCACAACTTGATTCTCTATCTTACGCCCTCAAACACCCTCTATTCTATTCTGTTGTCCTATTCTCATTCCTAGTCATAGGCTGATAGCGGCCTCGATCTTTTCTGCCTCTGTTTTGTCGTTCTCGCCTTCCTGCGTCACAACATTGCACATATCCACAACTTGTCACTCAAAAGCCTATCTGTATGCATGCCCCGGCAACTACATCATTCTGCACTAATTAGGGCCGTACAAATCTTAGCGCGTTCCACTTCTTTTATTTTGTTGGTAAACATCCCCTAACGCCTGAGGGCTTCGATATCAACAACCTCCTTTACTGCCTCTGTTGTCAACACATAAGGATGCTCTTCTGTTATGCACACGCTGTCTTCGATCCGGATTGCCAATCCTTGGAAGTGCTTGGGCCATCTCTCGTCTTCTGGAACATAGATTCCTCTGTCAACTGTTAGCTGCAGAACGCCGAGTCACTAGTCCTCCACCAGTCACTCACGGTTCGATGGTGATGCACTCTCCCGCTGTCAGTCGTCCTGTTCTAGGATGTCCAGGAGCATCGTGAACATCCAGACCAATAAAGTGGCCAACATGGTGAGGGAACAATATCTCGAGAGCCTTCTTACGTTAGCATCGCATCCCAGTCAAAACATCGCCCTCACGACTCACGTTGCCTTCCATGTTGAATCCTAGAGACTTGAGTCCGTCGCGCAGTCCATCCTCGGTGATACGGTGAAGCTTGTCGAGCGAAAGATCTGCGTCCTCGCGACACAGCGACACCACGCTTCGTTGGACCTTGAGTATCATCTCATACAAATCCCTTTGCGGATCTGTGAATTTGCCATTGACTGGCCATGTACGTGTAATGTCGGTGATGTAGCCACCGTACTCGCCGCCAGCATCGACCAGTACCAGCTCGCCTTCTCTGCGTTGCTTGTCAGTATAGAGTCCACTTGCTTACTCTTCAAACATACTTGAGAGTCTGGTCGTTACGAGTGTAATGGATGCTCAAACCGTTCTGCTACCTGTTAGTACTGCTCTATCTGTGACGGAATCCCAACATACCTTGCCGCCAGCAACAACCGGCACGTAAGCAGAGCCATCCAAGCCACCAATCTTGAAGCCAGTGTCGAGCATGGTCCAAAGATCCTTCTCGGTGCCCATGGGTGTTTTCATGGTCTCTGTGAATGCTCGACCAGAGACCTGGCCGGCCTTTCTCATGTTCAGTATCTCAGCCTCGCTCTTCTTTACGCGAAGGTTGTTCATGATGGGTCTCAGCGGCCTAACATTGTTCTCCTGCAGCAATTTGCCAAATCCTTCTGAAGGGACCTTCTTCAAGCTTGAGAAATATCTCTTGAAAGCGGACTTTGTGGTGGTGCCGAGCAGATCGGTGTAGACTTCTTTTGCGCGTCCGATGATGTCTGGCAGAAGGGTATGGCAACGGTTGATGTCTCCAGCCTGGGTGATGATCAGTATGAGACAGGTTCGGGTTCGGGTACGAGAAGATTTCGTACCTCGTCAGCATTGAAGACGTCCAAGGCTGCCTGGATGCCGCTTCGAGCACCATCCCATTGTTCGGCCTTGATATCCTTGGGTCGGACGAAAAGGTGAAAGGTGTATTCGACGTCAGATTCGCCCTTTTCTGTAGAGTCATGAGCCGATGTCCTTGTTGTATAACATTTTTGCGACGCACCCACCAATAACAGCAAGTGCTTCGGGCTCGTTGAAGCCTGTATGACGATTGTTCAGCATCCATCTCTTTGCGTCGCACAGGTGACTAGTGGGTACCGGTCAGGTAGAAAAAGTTCGGTTCTTGGTGGAATTCGTAGAAGACGGCACCGGAGCGGTACTTGATGTCGGAGGAAGCGAGGACGGCGATGCTGTTCTTTGGGAGGGCTTTGGCAAGGTTCGCGCGGCGTTGGTGGTACTCGAGAGCAGAGATTCCGGGAGTCACTGGTTTGGATAACAGTAAGCAGGTGAGCAGTAAGGTGCTTGAAGGACTAGGGAGGACTACAATCGCCCGGCGCAATGAGATGCGGATGAGTCTCATGCAAAGGCTGGCCAAACTGCAGCTCGGCGGCCGAGACGAGGGTGCGGCGAGGAATATGTGCTAGACATGACGGTCTCGCAAGGGACAGGACTGGTCGAGGCCTTGACACGGCTCTTAGCAAAGTGCGACAGCTCCTCATGCTTGGTCTTGATGTTTGTCAAGGTTGTGACGACTCGGGCGAAGGCCAAAGTTAGCCGGCGACCCTGACCGAGAGCACGGACAGTTATAACCTTAATTGCAGATTGCGGGGATCTTCTTCGTACGTCACTCATCATCTTCGTTCGTGTCCATATCGCGCCTTGGTCTCGAGTCTCGACGGCTACCTCAAGTCCAGACATCTGTTGCATACTCGACTTCGCATCATTCTTCGTTCGCCAAAGTGTCGGTAGGACGGATAGGAAAAATGTCTTCGGACATTGAAAGCTTCACGGCTCATCTGCAGTCGTCGAAACGCATCTTGGCCTTACTCGGTGCTGGACTGTCTGCCTCATCCGGACTGCCTACCTTCCGTGGTGCCGGAGGCCTCTGGAGGACTCATGATGCCATCTCCCTAGCCACTCCAGAGGCCTTTGGTCGGGATCCAGCTCTCGTCTGGCAATTCTACAGCTACCGCCGCCATATGGCTCTCAAGGCGAAACCGAACAGAGCCCACCTCGCTTTGGCTGAGTTGGCTAGAAAGCATCCAGGCTTCATTGCCCTCAGCCAAAATGTTGACGGTATGCGTCAATCCCTTTCACCGACTACTCTCAAACTAACACCATATACCAGGCTTATCGCAACGCGCGAGACACCCTGCAGATAAGCTCCAGCTACTCCACGGCAGCCTGTTCAACGTCAAATGTACCTCCTTCTACTGCTCATACCACGCCGAGAACTTTACAGACCCCATCGTGCCCGCCCTCGGAATACCCCTCGACGAATCAGATCCCACCACAAAAGAGGCGCGACATGCAGTATTGCAAAATCATAAAGAGCTGGATATAGCAGATGCACAAGTCCATCTACCTTCTGTACAAGTAGCAGACCTACCCAAATGTCCGGAGTGTCATCAAGGCCTTTTGCGCCCCGCCGTCGTCTGGTTCGGCGAGTCTCTTCCAAGCAAAGTACTCAACACTGTCGACAGTTTCATCAACGACTCGACAAAGATTGATCTGATACTGGTCATTGGTACAAGTGCCAGTGTCTATCCCGCTGCTGGCTATGTCGACGAGGCGAGAGCCAAAGGAGCCAGAGTCGCTGTCATCAACGCCGACCGTGCAGATGAGCCAGCCGGAGGCCTGACAGATAACGATTGGTTCTTTGAAGGTGACGCCGCCCAGATTGTTCCCGACATCCTAGAGCCTATCATTGGAGAGGTTGAGCAACCAACTGGCATGCTATAGCCACGTTTTGCTCTGGACACACGATTGCATGAACATCCTGACGGCCGATTCTCAAAATTACGAAGCATCGATACACTGTTGGATTAATCTTAATTACTTCCTTCTCATATATGCGAAAGACAGTCACGAATTCACGATCGTCGACTCCCTTCCACACTGACATATAGCGTTACCATATACTGTTCAAATGCACATTCGCTTCTGAATGGAGGTGTGACCGTAGAATCGCCCAAGGTTAATGACTGTGTATTATCACTGAATGTCCTAGCTCGAGAGCACCTCATCCAGCACCTTTACGAACTGCTTGATTTCGTCCTCTGTGTTTTGTCAGCTCAGGGTTTCACCAATCGCATGAGTCAACGACTTACCAGTATTATAGTGCACAAGACTAACTCTGATGACACCGTCCACAGGATCCAAACCCATGACTTCTTGAACCAAGCGGTTTGAATAGAAAGCACCCCAGCGGAAGCCAAAGTCACTCTTTGCCTCAACCGCCTCAACAACATCCTTACTGCTGTGTCCGTCGACAGTCCAACTGATCACAGGAACGCGCTTTGCAGCATCTGCGACAGGTTCGCCCCAGATCTTGACATCGCTTCTCGAGTTGAGGTAATCGATCAGAATACCTTGCAACTTTTCCTCGTGACTAGCGATTGTCTCCCAAGGGATCTGCGAGAGATACTCGCACACCTTGGGGATAGAAGCAGTGAGTTCGTAGTTGGCAGCCGCGAGTCCGAGCTTATCTTCCAGCGAAGCCGAGCCCTTGAAGAAGTGACCCAGTGTCTTCATACTCGATTGACTCGATTGCTTTGCATAAAGCATGGCGATGTGTGGGCCATAGACCTTGTACCATGAGAAACAGTAGAAATCAACGTCCAACTCCCGCATGTCTACTTGTCTGTGCGGCGCGTAAGCTACTGCATCTACGCACAAAAGAGCACCGGGTACGGTATGCACAGTCTTGGCAATCTGCTTGATGTCGCTGATGGTACCGAGAATGTTGCTTGTGTGTGTACAGCAGACCAACTTTGTCTTGTCCGAGAGCAGAGTCTTCAAGACGGATGTTTCCAACTTGGGGTTCTGCTTGTCGGGTGCGTGCCACCATTTGACGGTCAGGTTTCTCCACTCGGCCATCTGTAGCCATGAAGCTATGTTTGCCTCATGATCCAGCTTGGAGAGAATTATCTCTGAGCCCGGTGTAAGATGTTCATAGAGTGCCAGAGAGAGGTTGCGGAACAGCTGAGTTGTTGAAGGTCCGAGTACTTTTACAAAATCAGCTTTCCAACATGAATCTCATAATACCTTTCATGATGCTTACCAACTTCATCCGAAGTAGCATTGATGTACTTGGCCACTGCATCCTTGCCTGCAGCGAACAGGCTCGTCGACTTTTGAGCGATCGGGTACGAAGCACCCAACTGCACGTTTGTGCCAGATAGATACTCGGATACCGAATCGATCACTTCCTGAATTACTTGACTTCCACCAGCATTGTCAAAGTAGACTTGCTTCTTGTCCAAAGCGGGAAAGTGCTTGCGAAGAGCCGTGACGTCAAGAGTTGAAGCCATGTTTTGGATGCTTCCAGATTAATGAGGTATAGCTTATTAGAATGAATGTGTTTCTGGTATGTTCAGACCGAATCCACAGCTGTTATCACGAATGTCTACCCAGACGCCCTACTGACGATCACTGTTGTCCTCCTTCCTTGTCAGCGGCAAAGCTTCGGTACCGTGCGGCATCTCGGCTATAGATGTCCCATGAGAGCGACGACATCAACCACGGTGCTCGAGTCTTTTGTAAGACTGCCTCGATACCTTACATATTGATCATTGGCTGCTAATGGATATAACAGCAAGAGACATCAAGTTCCTGGCGATTGGTGCTGTGGCGTCTGTGGGACTTGCTTCTCTCCTAACCTCACAGTACCACAGTAACATACATAAACCCTGCCGGATTATCGACTCGCCATTATTTTCGATACAGAGGACTCTACCGAAGGAGCAGCAAGAGAAACTTCCCTATGCTCCCAATGCTCTTGAGGGTGCAAGAGACGTTTCGACTCCCTTCGGCAATATAAGGGTATATGAATGGGGACCTGAGAACGGAAAGAAAGTCCTGCTAGTGCATGGAATTAGTACGCCATGTGTAGCCCTGGGTGGATTGGCAGAGGAGCTGGCAAATAAAGGTTGTCGAGTGATGTTGTTTGGTAAGTGATAATTCCACTCCTTTTTAACATTCTGAGCCCCAAATCCTAGAGAAGAGGAAATTCATGGCAAGAGACGGCAACATCTGTTACACACCCACAAGGCTCTTCACATACAACTCTACGACTGCAAGTATAATGTTTTCGGAGGTTGGAATGTCATAGAAGCTCTTCTACGATATTCATGAGGGAAGATACAGTTGAGCAGGGTTATACTATCAACATGTATGACATCGTTGCTACAGATGGCTCGGTCCTCGGATACACCATACCACATGCACACTCTTGTTGAATGACCAAAGCAACACACGGCTGACAACCTAACACCTAGATCTATTCGGCCGCGGTTTCTCATCAACCCCTGATCCAGCCGCCCAACCTCAAGACATCCAGCTCTTCACCACTCAAGTCTTACTAGTCCTCTCTTCATCTCCCTTGGGCTGGACTGGAGATGGCAATCGATTTGGTCTAATCGGTTATTCGTTGGGAGGAGGAATAGCTGCATCGTTTAGCTCCTACTTTCCAAACCTGGTCGAGTCTCTCGTGCTCATCGCACCAGCAGGGCTCATGCGATCCACTCGCATTCATTGGACCAGCAAGTTCCTCTACGGTGGATTTCTTCCTCGCAGGCTAGTCGAGTATCTAGTATGGAAGCGACTCGGTGGCACCAGTAACACTCCAACATCTTCCCAGACCGTCAAAGACGACGGCGAGGTCACCGCCACCCAAGCAGCAGAAGAGGAAATGCCAGCCCATCCAGCACTCGCCCCAAACTCGTCAGCCCAGATATCCACCCGCAGACCTTCCGTCAGTATAGCAGACGTCGTATCCTGGCAACTCACCCACCACGCCGGTTTCGTTGCCTCCTTTGTCTCGAGCATCCAACACGCACCCATAAGCGGCCAACACTCATCCTGGAAAGCCATTGCAGATGCACAACAATGCCTTTCCACAACTCGACGTCTTCTCGAAGGCAAAGTGTTGCTACTGCTAGGCAAAGACGATACCGTAGTCGTTGCAGACGAAATATGCGAAGATGCACAAGAAGTGTTGGGCCATGCAGTCGACATCCGGGTCCTAGACGGTGGTCACGAACTCCCCGTCACAGATGCCGATATCGTGGCTCAAACGATTCTAAACTTTTGGAACCAGCAAGTCGCATGACGAGCAGCGGTGTGCATCGAAGAGGCAAAGCACAGAGGAGCTGAAAAAACTTTGCTGTATGTCGACCTTGCTGTAGAGAAACTGTTGTGTTGCTGGGATATACTGGAACATGGCTGGTCTGTTGCATGATCTAGATATATAACTTCTGTTTTTCGATGCAAGGTCTGTCTCTACTCGTGTTCGTGAACCGGATACACGTACATTCAGTGCCACCGACATGTGATGGTAGGACAGACCCAAGAATTTTTTGGTCTGGGAGAAATTTTTTTTTTTGGTATTCGAAACACATCTGCTTTTTGTGT